>VYXH01008807.1:426165-495222 GCA_013397275.1 Burhinus bistriatus
GGGTGGGCGTGGCAGGGGGGAAGTGATGTGAAAGTTTTATTGGGTTTTATTAAAAGTATAGAATTGGCATAATTTTCTGGTAAAAAGGGTAAGTAATTCTGTAAGTGACAGCAGAGCTGGTTAACTCTGATCTTTTTAATAAATGCATGCGGAGCTGATGAAAACAGTTACAAACACACAACCCCATCTACTTTGAACAAAAAGGCCTGGGCTTTTGTAATCAGTCACAAGCTGGGATTGATTCACAGGCATGGAGGACATATGAGGCAAGAGTTATACCCTAAGTGAACTATCTTCTGATTACTCAAATCATTTCTCTAACTCTCTTTCAAGAGCTAGCCAGTTGCTTGTCGTGGAAAAGGGCTAAGGTGACATACTTGTATGCTTGGGTACATTTACACAAGAAGACAAGGCTCGGGAAAAACAAAGGTAAAAGTTCCTGTGCTTCCTGTATACTCCAGTGTCTAACAATGCGCCTGCAATGATGCCAAGCTGCCTTTCCTAGTGCAACCAAAACCCAGGATGGGGCTACTGGTAGGCCTTGTTCTATATTACTTTTATTTCATCTGTTGCAGAAGTTGTTAACACCCCATAGTTCTTTGAATAAAATAAAACAAGAAAACCTCTAAGAATCAGCGACGACATAAGCCAGGGAGCCTTTCATCTTTGTTATGAACTAATTAAGCTGTTGATTACCTAGGGATTAACACCTCCATATGTAACGATGCATTCTGTGAGCAGGAAGCTCCTGCAATTTGGCATATTTCAATCTAGCTCAGGAGGGCAGAGCATGAAAAGTGGGAGGCTAGCAAAGAAAAAAGGTTATCCAGATTTCTGCCCATCCTCCTGAAGACATCTTTTAAAAACCTATCAATTCATCAAGTAGTTTTCACATGAAATGACTTAAAAGTTCTTAACAAACTCTGTGATTTTTAAAGCAAGTAGTACTTGATGAATTAAGGTCACAGCTTGGTGATGTCCGTGGAGCTTTGCCCTTTAGCAAGGGGCTGAGCTTGGAGGTTTCAGAGCCTGAAATCCCTTCCTGTAACTAAATAATATTGTAGTAAATGAGGGCAGCTCGTCAATCCACATCTGCCTAGAATAATCCTCCTTAGAGATGGGTACAGTTCAGTTTCCCTGCTCACGCTGCAGTTCAGCCAACTGATCGTACTGCTGTTTGTGGACATTCCTTTGTCCTTATTTTATATGTGCAGGTGGATTCAAACCATTGGCTTTACATGCGCCACCAGCTGGCGACAGCTTTTGGCTACGGTTGACCTTGGTTAAGTTAGAGCTGGTGACCAAACAGTACCAAAGCCTGAAGTTATTTGTTGCCCTTTAGTGGTTGCTGTTTCTAAAGCAACAGCAATTAGGTTTGTTTGGCACAATAAACAAAAATAGAAAGTGCGTTCATATGGATAATGTAAAGATTAAAGCTCTCGCACTCTCAGCTGCGCAATGAATAGCTCGCGTTTTTATATGCTTTTAAATAGGAGAGCTGCGTAACATGACCCTCTAGTTGAAAGGATGCAGAATCACTATACTCCCATCTGGATTATTACATTCAATTTAGGCCACATGAACTCCTGTGCTGAAGGTGTACATCTAAGAAAATGGTTGTGAATTGAGCGTGACTTGCATAAAAGAGCAAGTTGCACCTATTCTCTCTTGAAAAGCATCTGCTTTTGGTTAAAATCACAGTTGGCTTGGCCAGCCAGCCATGGGGCCCCCATCTTCTTTTCTGTATCACCCCACGTTCACATGCTTAATATACTAGTAATTTTATTACAGAGCTGTGGTCAAGACTCTGTGGCTAAGGTTGCAACCAGGTTCTTTTATAAGCTCTGGTTTTTGTCTGCCCCACTAGAGCTTTCACTAGAAAATTGACTTGAAAATTGGCAACATTCACTCTGCACTTCATATCCATACATTTACATTCTCAGGCACGTTTAATTGTCATGCTCCCTGCTTTACTACTCTTTCAACTTTAATGTTAATTATTGGGCTTCACTTAAAGTTAAGCCTTTCTTGGTGTCTTTTAATTATAATAAAGCCCTAGGCAGTTGGGGTACTATGACTGCTGCATATTACACAGTTCTTGGTGGTGTCCCTCAGTTGTCTTGGTATGGCTTATTCATAGACTGGAAGCTCTTTGACTTTTTGTTGAATTCGTTTGAGCACGTTGAGGGTTCCAGACTGCAATTCAAACCTCTTCCTATTGCTGCGGTAAAAATAAGTGGTAATAAACATTCAAAGAATTCATGGACACATCCTGGCTGTAGTTGAAACTGATAGCAGAATTTCCACCAACATCAACAGGAATGGGGTGCAGCTGTGGCTCTCATTTTGTAAATAACTGCGTGCTAACTCATCCTACTGTCTAAGCTAGACCAGTGGTGTTTTCCAATCATTGTTTCCTTACCATTGTAAAATTTCAAATCAACGTTTTTGGCAAGATACTGAAAGTCTACGCACTTGAGTGTAGGGAGTATGTGTGTAGAAGAGTCAATCGCTTTGGCAAGGTTTGTTTTGAAAATGATGCTGAATTTGAAGAAGTGTAACGCAAGTAGTTCCTTGTTTTCTTTTTTGATTGACTTTTCTCATCACTTTCTAAACGCAAAATCTGGCCTAGTTCACAGAAGCTAAGTAGTAATAGAGGATTTGCAAGCAGCCAGTTGGCTTTGGCACCTTAGTCTGTGTCCCAGAGTGAATTCAGATTAAAGCAAGGTGGCAAAGTCTCAATTTAAAATGTACTAGCTGTTATTATTCTATAGGAAGAGGGCATTTTTCCTATTTGATCTGTTCCAGTTTCATGCAAATTCTGAATAGTTATTCCTGACTATGTATAGGAAAGCTGTCAAGAATCCTATATCCAAAAGTGACTTAACAGCACCTAGACCTCTAAATAACTGACATTTTCACACTCAGCATCCTCAGTGTATGATTCATTATTTAAAATGAACCAGGATCTTCTAAGTCCTGTACTGCTTTTTTATTTGTTTTCCAAGTTTTACTTAGGTTCTTTAAATACAGAGGCTCTGCAGTCAGAGAGGTTTAAAATTGGTGAAAGAGCCAAAATTATCTTCAAGAAACAGCTAGTCCTTTGGTATTTTCAAAAGAGACTTGATAAAGGTCAAAAAATGAAGAACAAAGGAAAACAGAAGAAAATCTGCTGCTAGAAGAGAGATAACCTATTAAAAATAGGGCTAAAATGATGATGATAAGGATGGTAAGAGGGCACAAGTCTAAAAGAAAGCATGGGAGTGGTATGGGAGACATTTTCTGGCAAAGGCAGAATGGATAGACATGAATACTCTCAGGAATGTTAGTTGCTCTGTAAAACTTTATTTTGAAAAAAGTAATCTTTTGGCGAAGTATGTAGATTTTCATCTTCTTCCACTGAACCATTTGATGTATTCCTTATCCCTTTTGTGCAAATTTCTCCGACTTACATTAAGGATAATTAATGCATTGCAACGTGCAGTATCCTTGCCTCTAAAGTACAAATTCACATGCACTTGGGGAAAACCTTGTCCATTCTTCTAACAGGAAGAATATGGTTCTGCCATATGATAAAGGAGTTTTCTGAGAAGTCTGTGCAAAGTTGATAATCTCAAAAGCGTAGCACTGCATCTGCCGATAGTTCCAGTCCAAAGAGGGATCTGTCTCACAGCACTATGCATGTTCAGAGGAACGTATTGCAGACCGGAGACCACAGTAACTGTAGCTTCTAGCTTTAGACATGTCACGGTATTGTTAGTGATGCAGCCACAAACTGCACACTTGCCAGGAAAATTTAGGAAGTGATTGGGCTGTAGTTGTAGCTGGATGGTTCCAGGAATCTCTCTTGTCCAAGAAGGGCTTGGAAGAGTACATAGAAATTGGCTGTTCCTACTTAAATGAGTATAGCTAAATATTGAAACTCTCAGGAAATTCTTTTTCAGACTTGGGGTAGTTCACTCCTCTGATCTGAGCGGTAATATGAAGTAATACTGTGTTACTGCTAGCCTATTGATTCAGCTGGTACTTTCCCTGTCAAATTCTGATTTGTTTTATTGAATGTGGGAAGTCTTAACATGTTCTTTGACAGCCAAACCCTCTGCAAACCAAGAATCTGGGATATCTTTATTGCGTACCTGCCACAGAGAGTAGTCACTAGTCTATACTCTGCAGAGAAGGTTTGAGATAGAGAGAACAATCTCTTTAAAGTTCAGGCTTTTTAGGAGGCTGCACAACGAAATCTGCCTTGTTGGTTCATTTGTGCGTGTTGCAGTTGTAAACTTAGTGATGCATATATTAAAATTCATGTAACTTAGTATGACGCTGTTTACTAACTCATGCAATATATATCAGTTTAGAAAAATCACTCACATATACATAAATGCTAATAAAATGAAATCCCTTAGCAGTCAAAGGAATTAGCCCATATATGAGTGAAATACCAAGACAGGTCTTGTTGTTTTTATGAAACTGTGAATAATATAAGTATCCAATTGATAAAATTTTATTAAAGCTGACAGCCCTTAAGTGATCTAAGTGGTAAATATTGAAATGAAGTTTCAACAACACTGCAGTACCAAGGGAGGCCTAAGGCAGTAATAAGGATTAAACAATGATTTAATGTTGTTCCTTGGGGGTAGAGATTGTTGTTTTAATGGAGAGCAAAAGCTCACTTCCTTCTAAATAATTAAACTGTGATTTGAGAAATTGATCTAAGGTAGTTGTAGTGGTTTGTTAAGTCCAAAAGAGATAAATGAAGGCAAAGTGTCCTGGGGCAAGGGGAAGTCAGGGGAGAGTAGTGAAGAGATAGTTTTGCAGGATAGATTCATGACAAGTGTCCCTCGGGAAGGGGGAAGCTGGCAATGAGCATATTTTATCTTTTATTTGTAATGTAAACAGACTTGTGCTGCCTGAGGCTGGCTAATAGCTAATGAGCAGGGGGTTTCCGTGGGGTGCAGATTTTATTAGCACAGCTTATAAAAAACTGAGCTAAATTAAAAATGTGGTGTCTTCTAGATAATCCGATAATCAGTGATGCTACAGGGAGCACCTCCACCTAAGCGGAGCGAGTGTATTAGCATATGCATGTAGGATTTCCAAACAATTTGTTCAGCAGTTTGTGAGCTGAATGGCTTTCCCATCTTTGGAGCAGAAGGCAGATTTCACATAATAGGGCTGAGTATTTTGGGCTGTCTTAGGAATGCAGGAATGAAGGAATTTTGTAATGTGTTTCAAATCTGTCATTTGTGTATAAGCAGTGGGAGACTTGGCCAGAGAACTTCTCATCGTATATGCCTCTTGGGTGATTGCTACAAATGAGATGACAGCTAGGATGGTGGTAGAGATGGGATATAAGTGGAAAAAGAGAGAGAGAGAAAACTCTGCCTAATTAGATAATTGCTGAAGGTAGTTTCCTTGGGGCTAATGTGATACACAATCCTGAATAGTTCTAGACTACCGACACAGAGCTTCCAAAATTGTGGTGGATAGTTTCCAGCTAACCACCCCTCTCAGTCTGTATGCATGTAACACGGTTTAGAAACACAATTAAATTGAGTTAACGTCCAAGAAAACGTTGAAATTCCCTCTACTTACTGGAAAAGTCAATCCATGCCTTCAGGTGTGATGTAGGTTGGCAGGGTACACGTTGTTTGTTCAGAATAATGTATTTGGGCTATAGCACATCAAAGGAGGAATGAGTTGAAATATCAAAAGACCCTGAGAATACACACCACTGTTCAACAAAGTCTTGTGACTACCACTGCCAACACCTCCATTTTTCTCAGCACCCAAGGCAAACCTCTGAAGGCAAATGGAATGCAGAGCACAAATGGTGAAAGTCTTCTAGAACTTCAGTTTGACCATATCTGTAGTTTCCATCAGTACCAGAAAAGGACATTCCAACAACATGTGGCTATTGGGAGCTTTAGGACTTAATGAGTGAGGTTCACTGAAACAGAAACAATTAACAGTAACGTCCCTGCATATCTCAGTCCAGGCTGTAAGACCTGGGGCTAGTAGTGTTAAAGCTAAGGTTACACAGTCAGAAGGATGTTTTTGACCCACCTGTTCCTCTCCATGCAATAAAATGAAAAAATGGAAGTGAAGCCGTGCAAGCAGATAAGTGTGTATAAAATGATTTGCTGGTTTGATTTTTCTAAGCAAACTGCTATTTTGGATACATTTTATTGTAATTAAAGGAAAACCTCAGGACCACCCAGTCTACAATCAATCTTATTGTTTCCCTACTCCTCAGGCTAGCAGAGGGAAGACATTGTACAATGATCAAACAATCATTGTTATTATTTACTGATGGTTTTCCATAAGTGCTAGGCAGGTTGCAAGTTCTCATCTACATAGTTTCTTAGAGTGCACCCCTTGATGCACTGAAGGGTGCACTCCAGCTGTTTGGGTATTGTCCGATGACTGAAATCCATCATGTGTCTGCACTCATATTCTGTCACAAGGAACAAAAAGTGTATAGGATATTATGTTTTGGTATGTTCATTTGTCAGCTTGAATTTGGTTTTGCATGCGTACATCTTGCTTTTTATTTCTATTGCAGTAAACTAGGCAAAAGAAACATCTTGCACTTGAAGCCAGAAGATGGTAGAACTAAGTCTCAGGAAACAGTTTTATCCTTCCCATGGGAGTTCGTTCCATGGGCTCAACTCATCTGTAAGATTTCTGTCTCCTGACAAGGCAAACTGTGTTACGGAGAGTTCCATCATATGGGAGAAGTGATACACACCTGAGGTTTTTAGGAAGCAGTTTGAGGAGATGAACTGGGAATTCTGAGCATGATTCAAGTTCTGTGGAAAGCCAGGGTAGGGAGCTGGGGCAGGGCTGACATGCTTGTGGTAACTCATGTTTGTGAGGAGGTGTTATCACAGCATCACTGAGGTTGGAAGGTATCACTGGAGATTGTCTAGACAATCGACCTGCTCAGAGAAGTGACATGTTCAGGGCCATGTATGTTAGTACTTGACATCAGCTGAAGTTTCCAAAGGTCTGAGTACTTCCTGTGTAGGCATGTCACATGGCTCTAGTCCATACTTGAGGAAAGGACAGTGTGGGTAAATGAAAGTTGTCACCTGCCAAGATAGAGTTAACAGGGTGATGATAGAAGCATTACCTGTTTGTTATTACATTCAGCTTAATATCCATGTGAAACACTGGAGTATTTCTGAGACATGGAACTAACCAAAACAAAATACTTCAAAATAATTTCCTCTGCCCCCAAGATGTGCTTCTGCCACCAGGTATTCACCCAGGAGCTTATCCTAGGTATTGGGACTTGTCAATAGTAATGGATGATAATACTGGTTGAATAATAACTACAACACTGTAGGTAATCTTGATCTTGTTGCCATGTGAGTTTGTGTTGTCAGTTCAGCTGTTTCAGAACAGAAAGAATTGGTCAAAATGAGTAAGTGAAGTATTTTACAATTGAAAAATTATGTCCTGATCCTCTGGAGAGCCAAGACCTCCATCTGCTTGAGTAGACCAGTACTGTGCTGTGGATAGACTTGGGAGTATACCCAAGGTGAGACCCAAGATACCTGCTCTGTGGAGACCAATATTTTACATTTGAAGGATCCAATCCAAATTCTTGCATATCACAACATGGCATTTCATGGTATTTATTCAGGGAGAATAATGCTTTTTTTTTAGATGATCAGGTAGTACCCATCACTAATAGGAAGACCAATAATAATAAAGTCACTTGTCTTTCTAGGCTGCCATATCTACAACAGTAGTAAGAGCAGTTCCTTTCTTACTACTTTCTAACCTGGCTACTTCGTTTAGATGATAACCTCTTCAGTGCAGCAAGTGCCCTGTTCTCTGCATCTGAAATGGAGCTGAAATACGAGCTTGAAAATGAATGTGAAAAGCTTTGTCACTGTAGGCTTAAAACACGTTTTTGCCATGGTCAGGTTTCTTACAACAGCTTTTTTGTGGCAAACACTGTTATGTTTTGACTTAAATATAGCAAAATCTTCGACATGATGAAATGGCAAAAAATGTCACAGTTCATCATGCTACAAAGTATAAACAATCATCAAACAGGTGAAAAATACATTAAAGAAGAATAAAACTTCAAACAGGTTTTAAGTAGTTCACTTTTATGTTTTAATAGCTCTTTAGGAGCCTGTAAATAGAAAGTCAATTGGATTTCAGACTTGTTTCCATAGTTATATTACACACAGGGAGTATTCAATAAAACAAATCTTTTATTTAGTTCCTGACAGGTAATTAAAATGTGCCTCTGCATTTTCTTGTCTGTTACAGTAGGAACCAATATCAAAGATTTCTAGAGTTTACAAGTGTTCAGAAATATATTGCAACTTAATTTTATCTTTCGGGCTGCAAACCTGGTACTAACTGCAAGTTAGTGGAAAGTTTGAATCCTGTTTGGCATTCTAAGTCTAACATTTCTTTTTTCCTGCAAAGATTTGCTCTCAGCTTCAAAGATCCCAAGTCCCATTTACACATTTTTCAAAGTAATAAACTGTGGGGAAAGTCAAATATGTAGAAAAACAGCAACTAGAAACATTGCATTTCGGGGGGGAAGGGAGGGGGAAGATACTGTATCAACATTCCTGAAAATGCTGGAGGGAGGCGGGGGGAGAAATGTTGTTGGGGGTTAAAGAAATATGAAAGTATTTGAATTTTTTAGTAGTCAATGAAATTGTCTTTGCTTCAGGCATCTGTTATTTTTCTAAGTACCATTCCACAAAGGACCATTCAGTGCTGCGGTTTCAGTACTATATATATTTTTAGCAGTTAGAGAGAACAACACCTGTAAATGTCAAAGCAAAACTAGAGAGACATTTCTCTTTATTGCTGACATGCTACCTGGATCAGTCTGGCTAAATCAGAAACTTTCAGTCTTTGTGTTTTTATAGGATTGTATGTGATGGCACCAGGAGGTAGGATTTCACAGCTGGGGATCATATAAAGATTAAACTGCCTTTTACTTCCCCCCCCGCCCTGCTCCCCTCTCTGGTATATCATTGTAGTCTCTTGCACTTAATGTTTTAGTACCCGCTATAGGACATGGTGACCAGTAGTCCTACCAGGATTAGAAATAACTGTATCAAAATCAAAATGCCTAAATTAGAAAATGGCTCACTTTTACAGGAAACTGCCTCTATGCTATTCCTTGTGTATCTCCCAGATACATGGAGGAAGATGGCTTTGGGAAGGGCTTTATCAATTAGACTGATTAAGAACAGATTTATGATAATTAAGATTGGCCACAGTTTTGCATGTGGTAACTTTTCTCTGTGATGAATTTCTGACACCTGCCTTGTCATTTTGGCTATGATTGCCTGACTGCATCGATTACCAACTGCCTTGGTCTTTGTGCAGTGCTAAGCATTGGTTGTTCTCCCTATGTTTGTCTAAAACATTGTGATTTTTCTTCAATCGGGCGTGCTCAAGGCAATATATCATTTTTCAGGTGTGTTGGGTGGATCTTTCTCTTAGCAGCATTTGTATAAGACCATGCCATATTCCATGGTTCCAGACCAGCTTGGTTGATGGGCACAGAGAGGAAAGGCTGGGGGTACTGGGTTGGTAAGAGGCGCTCCAGGGTAAAACAGAGTCAGGAGCGATGGGACTTTCCAACCCGATATGGAAAGGCTATATGAAGAGACTATTGCCTTCCAGATGGCCATGTCTAAACAGAGGCAGCAGTGTCCAAAGGGAAGGATATCAGCTTCTCAAGGATTGCCAGCTCAGGCTGTTGACTATCGCGGGTCTGTTGAGTTACGTGACTAGTTATGGCTATTACTTTACACACAAATGCATCTCTGCCCCTTGCCGAGGCTTGACATTAGGCAATAGGCTTATGTTTTATGAGTGTTAAAATATCATAGCTGTAGTACTAACTGGTACAATTTCTAGTGTAACTCCCCCACACTCGCTGCTTCTTTTATGTTGGAGTTAGAAGAACAGTTACAATCTTTATTGTCCTTTAAAAACGAGCTTGGAGAAATTATTATAGAAGTGGTGTAATCTCAACAGAATGATAAGATTTGCAGTATTGCTGATGGGCTCAGTTAGGCCAATAAAATTCTAGAAAAAAGCCTAAACTGCAGGAATTTACAGGGATTTATGAGTTCTTGGCACAATCGGGAGTAACTGTTTCCATGAATTGCCATTTTATCAAAAAGGAAAATTAAAGAGTTGTGTAGCACAAGATGTTTGCTACGGTGGAAAAAGTCCTTGTTTCTGGATTACTCTTGCCTCTATCATCAGAGCTCATCACACTAAGCAGTTCGTCTGTTCATTACCGTGATATTGTATTTACTCTCTTTTCATATTAAGCCTGCTAGCTGCTTTAAACCTGTCTTTTATCTATTGTTTTTACATTTCTAACCTACTTATTGCATTTGCAGATACTGCAACAAATGTGTGTGTTTTATAAACCTAACGGAATGCCTTGTGTACTGATTGATGGAAAATCAGTTTTTCAGTTGCCAGGCAATGATTGATTTTCCAAAACAGCTGCTCCAGCTGTGCTACAGATGCTATTTTTTCTCAGATATCGTAGATGGTGTTGTAAGCTATTGAATATGATCCTTAATTGTAAAGATCTCTGAGAAATCAGTCATTTCAGCAGTTAATGACCATTTGGTCACCATCTTCAGCTACACTTTGTGTTTTTACCTAGTAAGCTTGCAATTAGCAGTGCCACTTGGAGGTTACTTTGCTGTATTTTGCCAGAAGCTGGTTTGAAATCTGTGACATAAGTAAATGCTTGTCACAGAAAATTACAGTTCATTACAAAATGCTGTAGCCAATAGCATATGCTGATGACAGCAAGCCTTTTTCCTGGAATGCATTTTAGATTCCGCTATTTTATTTCAAACCTTGCTCAGCTGTGTATGACTAATAAATAATAGAGGAAAGTATAACTCAACAGAAAATTTGCAGACCTTCTTTTGATCTGGGGAAGCAGACTTTGGTTGCTTGGCATTCTTTTAGATGACCTTCATAATTTAGTTGCAGGCTGTGATTTAGCTCCGCTATCCATTTTCACAGCGGCATAAAATATTAAAGTCAAGCAATATCAATAATTCATACTCTTATGGTATTAGGGATATCAATGAGAGGATCATTTGGATTGGCTAAAATTAAAAGTGCAACTCTGCTTAAGGTACAAATGCAAGTTTAAGGCTTTTAATGCTCATTATGAGAGAGGAAATTAAGCTAAGTCTCATGTTGCATAGAAAGAGGAGCTGCAGTTGGTAGGTGTCCTGTCATTTGTACATTACCCTCCTATTCACAGCAGGGTAATGCGTCCACTTACTGAAATAGATAGACTTGTTGGCAGACTGCACCTTTTTTCCCTGCCTTCCTCAAAAAAACATTTCTCTCAGCTTTCTCCCTGGTATGAAGTCTGGTTGTTTTTAAAGAGCCAGCTACTTGGCATTGAGAGCGTGGCTGGTTGCAGAGCAGAGAGAACTGGAAAGAAGGCATGAACTGGCTTCTAAACCTGGTTTTCCCACTGTCTTATGGGCAAATCACTTTGGGTGTCCAGCCATCTCCTGCATTTAATTAGAAGCTTCTCAGGAAGAAGTGGTGTTTTGCAGTGTCTGGTCCCATAGGCCTCTGATTTCAGTGGGCTGAAGCGCTGAAGTAATACGAGTAGGAAATTAAAATGCAATTCATTCCCACTCCGACTTCTAGAACATGATATTTTCCTTGATATTTTCTCTTTTAAAATTAACTTTATGTCTCCTTTGTCTAATCTTTTCTTCCACTAAATACATTTCTAGAGCATACAAAATGCTAGATGGCTTAATGGTCTGGTAGAATTCCATGCAATAATATTTGGAATAGTCATTTGTATTTGCCCTGTGTGTTAAGGCAATATCCTCGTGCACATCCGTTTCTTCAGAATTTATATTCTTGCAAAATAGCAATAAAAAAAACCCCTCCCCTTTTCAGTTGTAATTGATACCTTTCAAAGCCAGTCTATTAGAGACATTTTAGAATAAATTCATGCTTTCTTTCTGTAATTTTTTTTTCTAGTACCTTCTCCTTCAAGAGAAAGGGAGATACAAGGGTCACCTCTGCTCTTTTCCTTTGGTAAATTGCTCAGCTTTTCAACAAAGATCTGTCTAGCAGATGTAGGATGCAATTATAGGAGGAGTCCCAAACAAAATTCCCATTGGCGTTACTAGTTTTTACTTAAGCAAGAATGAACTTCCCTCTAAATTAAGTAACTCCTTCTTTCTGTGTAGCCGGTGTGGAGTGGCTCTGTCATTTCAGCATTTCTGTTTCAGGCAGGCAGGCTGCAAGCTTTACTCACTGCACAAGAAACTAGAATAGACATGATTTCCAGTTGTGGTTGTGTGATGATATGTGGGTAAACACTTTAAAAAAAAAAAACAAAAAAAAAAAACCAAACCAAAAAAACCCGTAAGTCTGTGCATGCTCATGTCAGGCATATGACAGGAGGATTCACCATTTAAATTCTGACTTATTTCAGAACTGTGAGTGAGCTGTAGCTATCAGGCTGTGAGAAGGCGCCTTTGGCTCTCATGGAGCAAACGGGACAGCCTGGTTCTTCTGGCCTACAGGAGAACCTGGAGGGAAATTACCTTAGCACTTCAATTCAGTATTGGTGTTGCAAGGATATACGGTAAAATGAGACCCTTTCCATTGCTACATGTCCTGTGGGTACGTGAAAGGAATTGCAAACTGCAGATAAGCATATATGTTGGAGATACTTTGACCTCTTCAGCTAAACCTGTGGATTAGCTGGTTACTTAGGGAAAAGGAGGCTGTTGTAAGAGAAAAACTTTGTATTCCTGAGGCCTTGACTTGGTTTTGCCCCTGGTGTAACTCTTCCCTGAACATCTCTGCCATTTTGCTGTGACAACTTTGGGAATGACCCTTAAGTCATATTTTCTTCCTGGAAGAAGTGCTGCCCTTTCTTTTTGTGGGGAAGTTGCAAAAGGCTGTTTTCTGGCAATGGGAGATGAGGTAGTCACTGTGATCACCTGATCTGCAGAAATGTGTAAGACAGGTCTTCATACAAGTTCACTTAAATGTCCATATCAAGTCTGAAATCTTATTATGCCTATGTCGGGTGAATTAAAGAGCCCTCTGCTTTCATGGATCTGCTGCCCCTGCAATTATGTGTAAACTGTGACTGAGTTATCTCTTGACCTCTGCATGTAGTCTAGCTCAATAGAGCTCTGTCAGGCTTTGGTTTCGGGGTGCACGCGGGATTCTTAGTACTTCTCTTCTGAGCCGTTTCTTATCTTCATCTTCTTTTCAAATTGTATTTATTAAGACATTCTTGGAAAGTCTTTTCATAGCCATTTCCTATTCTTTGCCATCTTTTTAAGTATTGAGGATGTCATAATTGTAAGCATATCCCAGTAGAGATTTTTATATGAACAACAGGAAGGAAGCCCTCTCTATTCCTACTGAATGCTCTTCTGCCTGATAGACCAAGACTTATTACCTTGCTTAGTTACATACATTGTTACTCAGTGCTCTTTGTTGCCCTTTTAGACCTTTTTCAACTCACATCCTTCTTTTCTTGATCGTATATAAAACATCTAGTTTTTATCCCGACTTATATGACTGTGATGAATATTAAAAGTCATGTGATTTTGCCCCCTTTTCATTAGGCAATTCAGATCACATTGTTTGAAAGACCTATCATTACCCTCATTAACCACTGCAGCAACTTTGTGTTGAACTTTTTAAGCATCGCAGTGATTCTAAAAATAAATGTCACATAGCTCATGACAAAACTTGAACTTTAACTATATGTGTGTGCTCCTTTTATTTTCAGAAAGGTTGTAACTTCTTTTAAATTAAACTACACAAATCCCCAAACATGACATAATGTTTTTGCTTTCCCCCTACCACCAGAATAAGCAGAGGATTGAAGCTACCTCCAGCTCCCACCCCTCCTCCTACTCTTCTGGGGATTTGTAACATTGGAGATATGTGGTGACTGCTGAGGAAATTGCCCTAAGTGATATTGGAGTAATTCCCCTTCGTTTTAGTAATAAAGGTTGCGTATGTTTTATGAGAATAGCACCCCTGCAGTACAGAGAGCTACTGTGATCCATCACTTTAAATCAAGAAATCATTTGACACGTTTATTTCCTGAACAGGAAGTGTTCTGTCAGATCAGTTGGAAACCCTGAAATCTGTACATGTTAAGATGAAAGTGGAAATAACAGATGCTGTTATTTTACTGGGCCAGTTCCGTTTTCATAGGGAGGCCACTCTACCAATGGGATGCTGAAGAAGTATCTCTTTCTTTTCTTTCGAAGTGTATATGTCTGAAGAAATCTATTAAAATAGGGATTGTAATTAGTCACTTTTAGAGGACTGTATGCCTGATAAATTATATGGTAAAATCTGACCCAAAATAGAAATATATTTCAAATATACCATATATCATATAAAAGTGTTTTTAGCAGGAAAAAAAAAAGTGAGAAAATTTCCCATGTTATTGTAATCAGAGAGTTGTAAAATATATGTTGCAAGTTTAACAAAAATCATAGTTGACTCATAAATGTATACTCAGCAAAACCAAAATCAGACAGTTTGAAAAACACTGGTAAGCAGGGAGGTGGCAAGAATGGCCAATTGCACTTCCCTTGAAAGCATCACTTGCACGATAAATATTCTGTGTAGATTGTAGGTATAGAAGAGGCTTCCACCCAGATTGCTAATCGTATATGTGTTAAAGCTAACTGAATATTCTCAGATTGGTAAACTTCAGCTTGAACATTACTAATATAAAAACTGTGGTGGAGATGTATAAGCCTTGCATGCCAGCTGCATTTTTATTGGCCGTCTGCAACTTCAAAGCCTTTCCTGCTCTAAAGCCCAGGCAGGTACCGTAGGCTGCCCTCAAACCGGCCTTTGTTGGCTTATTGATTCTCAACGTGGCTTTACCTACAAGTCGGTGGATTTGTTTTCAGTGTGAAATTATCTTGAAAGTACATTCTTATTGACCTGCTTAAGATTTTAAAAATTTTTATGTTGTTAACAAATGCGCATCACTGTTTTCCCTCTTCTTTGATTCTGTCTGTTATTTCACATGTCGGGAGAGATCTGTTTAAGTAACAGATGCCTGAAGTATTTTGACAGGGTGTTTGTTTCTGTTTCCAGCATAAAACTCATGTGATGACAAGCAGACAGTAAAAAGAGATTTGCCCCAAATGTGTAGAGCCCCACTTTTCCTCTTCCCTCTCCCACTTGAAAATTAGCTTTAGTGTTATTACTTTGGCACGTGCCTTGCTGGAAAAAAAATCCTTCCCTGCCCAGGACCAGGGAATCCTGATCATCCCTCTTTTTGAAGAGACATTCCAAGCCAACGTGCTTTGTGTGGTCAGGGAGAAATATTAGGGTCTAAGAATGTTGCTGAAGAGAGAAGATCTGGCTGTCATCTTGAATGCATAACTCTTGAATGTCTTGAACAGTTGAGGAGGAATCCCTGAGATACCTGCTATACTCCTGAAGGTCAAGCACAGCAGGTATGACTTGAAATTCATTTGAAGAATTCATTTTCAGGGTTGTCTGTGAATATCAAAAGCAAAGATACTGAAGCATAACAATGTTTAAATTTGCCCTGTTGTGGTGCTGGTGCCAGATATTCAGTAGAATGACTCAATTATGTCAGGCAACTCCAGCAAATTCCAGTATTTTAGTTAAGATCAAAATCTCATATTCTGCTGGTATTAGTTGTGAAATAAACCTATGTTCATGACCGTATGAGGTGAACTCACTGCGTTTTTAAGTTGTCATTTAGAAATATGTGACACTTTTGTCTTTAGAGTATCTTTGCCTGCACTGTCAATGTTTTATTATAAAACTAACTTCAGTGAAGCTTCTTATGGTCAATAGTACCTCAAGATCAGACTTTGTGAATTCAATCATGTCTAAGCGTTTCAGCATTTTGGAGCCTTTGAGCTTGTTCATACCATGCAGTAGAACAGGGATTAGCGATGCCCCAAGGAGCAGCACTCAGGAACCCGATGAAAAATTGCCCCACGTGTGTCAATTAAATAATCCCTCCATTTTCATACAGTAAGACAACAGTTGTTATATGGTGTTAGCGCCAAAACTGTCTTTACAGTGCTGTGGATGTGCTCATATGGGCAGATCGTACCTGAAACTTTACACTGACGTGTAATTCTGCCCCTCAGTCTGCGAGCTCTCTGTAGCAAGGCCTGTCCCTTATTATGTCAAAGCAGCAGCTAGTGAAATGGGGTCCTGATCTGGGATGAGGGCTTTAGATACTCTTATAAAATGGTGTAGTAAAGACCAGGTTGCTGAAACTGAAAAATACATTAAGCATCCAACTGAATTTCCTCATTGTTCCCTATTCTTAAAAATAAAAACTTGGCACAGCAGCAGCATATCTGCTTTTCTGAAGTTTTTGTCTTAAAGTCTTGGGATTAAAGTATAAGCGATGAAGGTTTACATGACTACAAAGAACATCTTTACTATATGTTTTCAGATGAACCGTCCCCTGCCTGATTAAGTGTCAGCACTGTAGCTGGAATGCAAGATGCTGAAATTCATTTCAGCCCCAATATGTTTAATGTTCATTTTCAGGCATAAACCTGCAGATAAAATCAGTTTAAAATCCGTAAGTCAGCATGGCAGAGAGATTTCAGGGCAGTCTACCTGTCTGGGCATTAGCAGAGGAAAAGCCCTTTGAAGTCACAGACGGCCAATAAAAATGCAGCTGGCATTCAAACTTTAAATGGCTCCAGCGTTGAGCTTTTACATTGCTGTTACTTAAGCGAAGGCTGAAAATTTTCAGAAAGTGCCTTTGAATACTGGTCCACAGTAAGCTTGTGTACCTACGGTGAGACCGAACCCCATCACCCTCATTTCCTTGTCATTAAAAACAAATTGTAAGAAGCACTCCAGCTAACTCAAGATGCTGAGAAATATGAAAGCTCTGGGCCCCTGTGATGCCAGGCGGCGAGGATGGCAAGATCCTTCAGCAGTTCATGGACGCCAGCTGAAGAGCTCCAGAAGGTCTGTCTGTGCCAAGGCTGGGCAGTCGCTCAGGAAAGGCCAGGGGAAACTCCTGCTGACGTCTCAGAAGTGGGGACGTGCATCTCACAGGCTGGTACAAGGGCTATTTGAGTACTTAGTTTTCTTTTTCATTTGTAAGTTGCCTGATCGTTCCCTTTCTGCAGCGTGGCTCCATGGAGGTGACGTGTCATGAAAAGTCAGGAGGGAGGTGAGCTCTGCTTCCCCTGGCCTGCAGTGGGGACTGGAAGAGTTGGTGTGCTCTGTGTCTACTTTGATCCCTTGGTGGATGGAAGCTCTTTCCAGGGCCTTGTACAGCCCCCCGTACCGTGATACTCAGCACAGATACAGGGGTTTCTGAGCTTACTGGCACAGCTGGAATACAAAGACTTATGAATGAAGCTGGGATGGCCGGCTCTCAAATAAAATTAAAAATAGCCCCCAGCTTTCTGAGTCATCCACATTTATTGGTTCTTGAACAAGAACAAGATTTAAGGCAGACACATTAGATACCCTTAAGAACTTATTTAATTTTGCCTTTCCACATGATAGGATGTGATGTGTCTATTCCTAGTCCTGGAAGGACTTTAAATGCTGTTTTTCTGGCTTATAAAGATATATCCAGGATATTCGAGTAGCCTTCTTTTTCCTGTGGACAGGTTCAAGGGTGGAAGGTGGGGGGAGTAGGCAAGAGTGGGGACATAAAGCTGTTCTTTTGTTGTAACAGGATCACGGTATGGAAATGGCTGACAACCACTGCAGTTGGATTTTACAGGAAAATTCAAATTATCACACTAAAAAGGAACCCATTTTTATCATTCACAAGTCCTGAAATAGCATGTCATGGGTGTAAGCACTGAGCATTGCCTGTGCTTGGCCTCAGGTTAAGCTAATTTGGAGGAATGATAGATAAAATTTTATTGCTGGCATTTGTTTTTTTTTAAATGACAGCTGTTAGCAGCTGCTTGCTGGTTTGGAGGTTTAGAAAGAGCCCAAGCACAGCTAGACCCGTGAGCAGAGTTCAGGTAAAGCAGCAGTCGAAGACACATGGGGCTTTGCCAGTTCCTCACTGAGTAACCCCGTATGCGTGTAGGTGAGTAGTATAGCCAGTTTATTTCCAAATAATTTATGCTTTTGTCCAACTATAGAGCACATAATAAAAAACTCTCCTTAAAAATGTTTGCAGATGTTCTCCTTTGGCTTTTTTTCATTCCAGTTGCAAACTTCCTGTGTTTCCCATGTAGTGCAGAGTCTTGTCTTTGAGAAAGAAAGCACATTTTAAATGTTGTAGCTACTTCTGCACCTCACAAATGAGATTAGCTTCAGCTTAGCACAATCATTTAATTCTGGTGGGAAAAGTTTCTTTACCCTGTGCTAAAACCTCACCTGATTAGATTCTAGGTTTGAGTAGAATGAAGAAGTAGTTAGAAAAAGATCAAGCATTGCTATTTACAAATTGAGTGCTTCGCTAGCCTGATAAAAACTTGCTGTTCTAAATAAATGCATCAAACATTCATTGGATTAGAAGTGTAGAAAAGCAAACGTGTTCAAATCTTAAACACATCATAATTTTAAGCGTCCACAAGTGTTTAAAAAGTGTTGGTAGGAATGAGCACATATATCCATTCACTAGTTAAATATCATAACCTGTTTCTTTTCTAAACACATGCGCAAGGGAACAGAACACATTTAAAATGTTAAACACATTGACATGTTTACAATGTGTTGCAAGAAAGTGTTTAACTTCTTGCGCTCCAAAGCTAAACACTTTGGAATTAGAGGGGTTACTAATTCTGCATTTATTCAATATGACTATCACTTACTGACACTTATTGGATAATTTTGAATGGATTCAAAGATTAAAAAAATGAATCGGAGAGGGAGGAATGCTTTGGCTTTGGAACCATAAGGGAAAAAGATGTGAGTTAATAGTCTATGGTGTTTTGTAGTTTATGTATATGTCCCAGTGAGCAAATAATTAAAAAAAAAAATTGACCCCAGATTTATGAACTGTCCCAGGTCTGGTTCATGTAAATACTAGTACTGATCATTAGTTCAAATTAGAGGCCAAATTAGAATTCATTTACAAGGTGCATTTAAAATAAACCTTTAAAAATAAAACCAAGTTTTAAGCAAAACCCTATCTCATTGGCCTCCCAGATCACAAAATTAACCCTAGGAATCCTCCATCAGTACAGTCAGCACGGTGGTATGGCAAGGCCAGGGTGGGGAGGTAACACTGCTAACCTTTTCAGGTGGGATTTTTTAAAGTACACTATTCTGGCCTAGGGTGGGGTTTTTTTTCTTGTTGACCCAGTTCTGAGGCTTTATATAGTTTAACTTTCAAATACCATGGAACCAAAGATATGCTCAGTGCTTTTAGCCCAATCTGATTTGCCTGGAAGTTGATGGGGGAAGTCGGACCTAAGCCCGTTTGGTGAAGAAGATGCACTTGGCCGTGTCCGGTGCAAGCTCAGTAAGATGCCATGCAGGAGCTGAAGCTGCAGACTGGTGATTTGTCAGACCTCAGACACAGGCCAAAGGGTTCAGTCATGCTACAGGGTGCCACGTGGTTGCCCGCACTTACTCCAGATGTAAAACAAACTAACAAAATACCTGAGTGAAAGCATGGAGCTCTTAAAACCCGTCAGAAGCTGAAAGTCTCCAGAAATGTGGAGGATAGTTGAAGGCAGCTTAAATAGCACTTCGCTGGGGCTTTAGGCAGCAAGTGCCCTGGTAAGGGAAAACAATTAGAAGATGGCCTTATTGCCAACATCCCTTCTCATCTTTTACGTAGGTTTGACTTAACTTGGGCAGCAAAGGCTAACTATTACTCTGTATAGCGTACATTTGGGAAGTACTGCATTCCACAGTACCCCTCCTCCCTGCATGTGAATGATGTATTTTAAATGGAGGTTATGAAAACAAAAGTGAAAAATCAGTGTAACTGATCTAAGGTTAAGAGCTACATTTGGGAAGTTAAGGCTACATTGAAACTGAGTGATGGATGCTCTCGCGTGAGGGGTCCATCCAGCAGTAATGCCTGGTTTTCTTCCCATAGATGTAGTGCATATCCTTGGTAAAACACAAGATAACAGTGTGTGTAATAGAAAATCTCAGGATTGTAAAAAGATACCTGAGATGAAGATCCATGGGTTTCAGAGGCAGCAGAAAGCAATGGATATTGGAATAAGCGTAGCATAGCAAGTGGTTGATGACAAAATGCATATAATACGAAAAGAGCTCTTCATAGGGGTATTACAGCAAAACAAGGACTTTCATCTGAGAGTAAATGAACACTTTAAATTTCCTGCTGGATACAGAAAATTGCATTAGTCAAGCTCATACTTGTGTAATACCAGGACTTTTGGTTAAGAGGAAAGCTAGTTTCGCATGGCAGTCTTGTTCAGGAAATTAAATCTAGGGGTAAATAACAACATGGAAAACTGTACTCTATAAAAAGAGAGGCAGGGCAACATAGTAGTTGTTGGAAAGGTATCCTGGCTTTTGTTTCATAGAGAGAGTGTCATCACTGCAGTGGTAGGGAACGCGATTTTCCCACCTACCCTCTGGACTCTGCTGGGTGCTGAGATACTAAGATACCTGAGATATGTGAAGGTTTCCTTTTCTTTATAAAAGAGAGAACACTGAGGTCTACCTGATGATACTATGACCCTATTTAAGTTAAGGGTAATATCTATGTTAAACATATACCTAAATTAGCTGTGGATGCCTCCAAGGCAGTGCTGGTGTGGGGGTTGTACCTTTTAAATATTGTGGTTAAAATTGGAGACCAGGCGTTTATGAATCACTAGAAAAAATTATCAAGGTGCTCACGTAGATGATGGTGTTTACTCATGCAACTTTCTGTCACCTTTTTCCTTCATGGCATTGTTTTTTTCAGCTACACGGATATAATTGGCACACTGAATAACAGACCAGTGAGAGTTTTGGTGTTACAGAAGATTTGTGCTAGATAAACACCACACAAATACAAGCAAATATCTGCCACTTCTTGTTCAACTTCCAGTTAAATAAGGACTGATGTTGCACGTGCAGGGGATGGGACTTTCAAATTTTCAGTGCAATCAAACTTTTTAGCAGACTGTGGGCCAGAAAACGTGCTGCTGGACCCTGTTAGAGACTGAAGGGAGAAATCTTAGTTGTTGGTGGAATTTTACTTAAAGGCAGCAGGACTGTGATTCTTAAGGCATTACAGGAAAATGTATGGGAAAAGACATGTGAAGGTCATTTAGGGATTGGAAAACCTCAGAGAAAGGCCAGAAATGCTTTTTACTGGCCTCAAGTAACAGTCACGTTGAGGAAGTTGTTCAGGCCTGTCTCTTGTGCCAGAAATACAAACCAAGTGAAGTGAAGCAGCCTGTGTTGATACTACAGGAAAAACTGTCTCCTGAAGCAAAGCAGGTGGGTTTGTTTGCTTTGGGGAGGAGAAAGTGTGTATCTATTCTAGAATACAATTCTGCTTTTTGGCTGTACTAGAAGATGCATCCGGGCAGAAGACTGTACACTGAGCCCTGGGTTGATCATCGCTTAAATGTGTGTAGAGAGAGATGTGCAACCACCACTCCACATTATACCAGTGTCCAGGCTGGTACAAGTAGATGCCAAAATAATAAAGCATCTACTGAAAAGGATTGGAGGGTCAGATTCTGGTAGATATTTAGCATGGCAGAAGGGCAGAGTGGACCCAGTTGTCTCCACTGGGCTTGTCTCCACTGACGTAAAATAAGACGGCATGAAGTGTCAGAAGCCAATGCTAGCATCACCAGCTTTGCAATGTATATAGTCAATGTGACGAAACAAAGACTTGTGATTTGAGAACCCTGAATCGACCTCTTTGTTGAAAAGAAATGGCCACTGTGTCTAATATTTCGTATTCTCCATGATGACAGTAAGCAGTGGTGTCAATTTAGGCTGGCAGATCCAGAAGCGGGGAATAGGCAAACACTCCTCCCAGCACCCAGAGGGAGAAAAGCAAGGGGAAGCAGGATCAGGCAGCTGACCAGGCAAGCTGCCTGTCCGAGGCCAAGCTAATGCATGCCAATTTTACAAGGAAGATGGGGTATGATATGTTTGTTGGGTGTTTTGTGTGTTCGCCCTGTGCTCAACAGCAGGAATTCAGACATGGGATAGGAAAGACTTCTCTGAGACTCCTGGGCTCCCACTGGTTTCTGAACAGCTCGATGCTTATGTCTTGGGGAAAGCACCTAAACCCAAAATGTAGCACTTAACCTAGCACAGCCGGCTGCTCCTTCTTGGAGCTTGTGGCTTTCAGCCACTTGTTCTGATGTCTCCGTCTCTGAGAGCTCTTTCCCCAGAGGGCAGATCATTAGCAATTGCTATTCTGCTGACCCTCAGGCCATTGAGTGTTTTGGTTGTAGGTCAATTCATTATTTGACTAGAGTATTGTCTGGTTAATGGTGCCCAGATAGTCTCCCTCTGTCTGGAGGCACTTACCTCTAATGTTCCCTCACTCAGGGTGCTCGCTGGTGCTGAAACCGTGTTGGTCAGGCTTCATCTTTTCATTCTGCAAAAAGTTGCCTTGGGTTTGCGAGAGGCTGTTGCAACCTGTCCCCGGGGTGCTTGGCAGCTGGGAGTCGCTCTGACATGCAGTCCAAGGCTCTGGTAGCACCACAAACCCTACGTTTTTGCTCCATACCCCATTCAGGTATTTTCATTGGCACAGAAGTGACAACAGGTGCAAATCAATATAAAGAAGCATATGGGAAATTTCTGGTTCAGTGGAAGGTTTTCTTGCAGAAAATGTGTCATTGACACCACTAATTAAGATGTTACTCTCATCTTATGCACTGTTCACCTGTATAATGAGTTTGAAGGAAACCTTAACATCTAAACATATGGGCATAAGTATGGGAAGCGAAGAGGTTACATATATCGATACAAAATTACGATGTTTAAAGCCGGTGGGGATGGCTGACTTGCTGGCTGCCAGCAGGATCTATTTCTGAGGAAGCAACAGAGTTGTGATTTTTGTGGTTCTCAGCAAAGTGGAAACACTTTTGTTACAGGTTTATGAGAATCATTAATTTCTGGAGTTTCATGATTTTTCTGAAGCTGCACGTGATCTTTTTGTGGGGAAGGGCATTTGTGTGAGCGAACAGGAGAATGGAAAGGAGTATGACAACTGGAAGTGAATTCCTCAGAGGAATGTGAGGAGTCAGCCATAAAATTGTATTTCCCCTCAAGACCATAAGGCTAGAACTACAGGAGGTTATAAGAAAGGCCCCAGATCGTGCACGCAATGCAACGGCGTGGATCAGGTTCAAGAGTGGAGGGGCATTCCTTGAAGTCTTAATGCTGGGGGAAAATCCCATTGCAACCAAACTAGAAGTGCATGGACAATGAGAACAAAGGTGGTTAAAGAGTATCCAAATGAAATTTACTTTTACATAAAGTATTTTTAACCCTCAGGGACTGTTTCTGCACTGGTATTTCTGTTGGAAAAACCCTAGAAGCAGAAAAAGAAATGTGGGGTTTTTTTACACTTATACTGAAAAAAAAGATTGGCTAAAATGGAAGGGAAAGAAAGAAGCAGAAAAAGAATTTTTTAAGGAAAATCAATTTTGACGTTTTCTGTTGCCCACATATTGTAACAGCAGGGATTTTATGTTTGCTGCTGGTTTACTGATGAAAATTTGAATATCATCCGTGTTAGTACAGATTCCTGTTGAACCAGTCAATGGCAGGTCCTCATCAACACCTTTCTGAAATCTGTCTGTTATCCTGTGCATAGCTATTTACCATGCAGCCCACTGATCATGCATATTGCTAATTAGAATATTTGTACTGATGCAAATGCTTTGCAAAAGCTTATAGATATTACTTCTGGCTAGAATTTTATTTTTTATCAATCATGTTTATAATGCTAATGAAAAATGAAAACAGACTTCTTGTACAGGCTTTACCTATTTTACCTGGGTCTGCTGTCCTGCTTGTTTAATATCAGAATGATATTAGTCTTACTGCCCTGGAACTTTCCTAGTGCTGCAAAATCTGGTCCACTTTGTGGACGGGTACAGTTTGTTCAGGACAGCAGATTTTAGAAAGTTTTGTTCTAGCTGATGTTTAACTTTGGTGTTTGCTATCATAGGGCCATATCGCTCACCTACCTGTTAAATCCATGCTTGGTTAACCACTTACCTGAGCAGTGTTTTGTCATCTTTGTGTGTATATCATCCTTTATTTCAAGTATTAAAACAGAAAAACTAACAAATATCTCTCATTTTTAATAGTATTAACACACTTATTTTTTTCCTTCACATAAAGGACAAGGACATGCTGAGACTAATTTTTTGTTCCCAAATACAGAAAGCCCTCCTTTTTCTTTCCCCCCTGAAATCTGTCAGTCCTCTATTTCTCACGGTCTTTGTTTTTCTCTTGTCTAATTTTTCATTTCATAACTTTGAATTATTATCAATTATTATCTATTTGTCCTTAATATAATTCATTATCTCTGTATTTTTAATTAATTACCTTTTGGTTAACTGTTGAATTGACAGTAAGGTTTGGTATCTTTTTGGCTGAAGCTTTTCCTTCTCCGAAACGAATCATGCCTTTTGGGACATTTAGTAAGCTCTACCTAAAGCAGTCTCAAACTCCTTTGGACACTGATTTAAATGGTAGCCAGACTTGGCTCAACTGTGGCTTTCTAGGTTTACCCTCATGACTGTTTTATTTCTGAGCACAGAAATGGCACCTGTCCCATCATTGCCCATTCACAAGGGATGAGAGAGAAGTAGAAAAGGATAAAGCAGGATATGAAGGGGGAACATAGGAAACCTGAGCTCACTTCCTCACTCTGCTTCAGGCGTCCTATGATGTGTGGGCAGGTTACGTTGACCCCCTGTGCCTTCCTTCCTGCAGGATGGAAATAACACTACTATGTTGCCTTCAGAGAGGCATTGTGAGAAGAAATCTTCAATGACTGTGAAATGCTTTGAAAACACTATGATGAGGAACTTATCAACAAAACATCCAAAGGAGCCATTTCTATACTTCTCTCCAGTCCTGACTTAGTGACTTTAAGGATCAGTCTCCATGCACAAAATCAAGTGTCTTTTGAACCTGGTGGTCATGCGTGGGAGGCAAAGGGTGGGAGTTTCAGTGCCTCCTTCATTCTGTGGCCTCTCTAGGGACCTTGTCTTGTCCTTGGAGTCTGTCCTCTGGGGTTGGTTACTGTTTGCTGCCTGAAAGCTTCCAGTCGCCATCCCTGGAGGTATTTAAAAGACGGGTAGACGTGGTGCTGAGGGACATGGTTTAGTGGTGGTTTTCGCAGTGTTTACTTTATGGTTGGACTCGATGATCTTAACGATCTCTTCCAACTGAGGTGATTCTATGATTCTATGATCTTTAGGGCTGCAAGATGTTTGCTTTCCCCTCCCCTGTATTTTTCTGTGTTCTATTTCCATTTTCCTGGTGCCATCTCTTTTTAGACTTTTTATTTTTTCATGTCTCCAGCATTATCTTTTTTTTGCCTAGCTGCTGATCCTCTCCCCCGTGTTGCTAATGAAGGGCCCAGAGCATACCTGTTCATGCACTGGTCACCACTTGCTGCCTTGAGTGACAGCTCTGCTGCACTGCTGGGGCTGTACCGCAGCGTAGCGCTCCTTAGTGGGAGACGCTGGCTCTCCTCACTCGTGTATGTGCAGGCAGGCACTGTTTCCAGAGCCGTATACATTACACGAGTTTGTAGTTGCACACCTATGGGTTGCAATTCTGGACTGGAGACGTTGTGTGTTACCAGCAGGCTACCCCAGGGGTAAAGAGCGTGGGGCTGTGATGAGCTAATCCTGGTTCAGAACAACTTTCTGGTGTGTCAGGGAGGAGGTTTAAATCAAGGTGAGTTCGTAGATCCCATTCTCTGTGCAGTTCCCCAGCTATGGCTGTGCAGCACAGCCGTGCACGGGTGAAGCTGGGATTGCTCCTGGATAGCCTTTATTATGAAACCATGGAGCACTAGAAGTTAGATAACTACCTTCACTTTTGTCACTTCCTTAATCACTCTTCTACCCATACACATTACTTGGGCATTTTTTGGCTTTAAACTATTTATGGTCCTCTCTGGACTAAGTGCCTTTCCACTCCATTTGTGTCACAGCAGGACACTTCATAATCTCAAGTTACATATTTTTCTCTGCTGCACCAGTGCTGTGGGTGTAATTTACACTCATCCGACAATTTACAGCAATTCTCTTATTGGCATGGATTCAGCTCTCAGCTAATCAGCACATCAGATTCAAGCACAATTCCAAAGTGTTTGCATGGAGATAAGGAAGCCAACGATGGTCATTATTTCAGTAGCCCATAATTGTGAATATAATGTCATGTAATGTATAAGAAAAAGCGTGATGTGTTTTAACAGAGAGTAAAAGACACAAATTGTATACAAAATACTCTCAACATAAATTCCTTTTTAACTGCTCATCTCACTCTTACACAACCTCGGGTAACTTGACCTTCTTAATTGCCATATTTACAGTAGAAATTTGATACTGGACTGATTGCAAATGTATTTCTAATGGATTTTCCCCAGAGATATTTCAATAAAGTCTGGTGAGAACCTTTTCATTGCTTTTTGTATTACTTGTAAAAATGTTCTTCTTAGAAGCAGTCAGTTTTAACAAATGATCATCCGTTTGCCTTTTTTTGCCTTTGATTCTTTTCCTGGACTTTGTGTTCTTTGGAATTTCTTATAATAGTAATGGTATAAGGAGTCGGTTCCAGGAGACTTCTGTTATTTTGAAAAAGTGACCCTAAATTTAAGCTTCCCATAGTTAACGGGGCCTTCAACTCAGGATACCTTTAAGATGACAGCCAATCGGCCTGAATAAATAAGTAAAAATAAAATTAATTAAACACTGGAGGGGGAAAAAGAGGATATCTGCAATGCAGTTCATTATACCTTGAAACCACTCAACTCTGTGGGTGTGAATGCCAGCATTTCCCAGCTGTGTTAGCGGTTGCACTGGTTCAGCTGGTAGCTGTGGTACAGGACAAAGCCCCAGTCTAAGTTGGGGCCTGATGGAAATTTGTGCACATCATAATTCTAGGAAGATTTTGCTTGGGGATGTTGGCAGATTTGACTCCAACAGCCAAAAAGGGGAGATGGGGGCCTGTCAAAAATGCAAAAACAATTAGCGGTAGCGGGATGAGATTTGGACTTTGAGGAGGATGGGAAGAACCCAAAAGAGACAAGATAGGGAAAGTTTTGTGGGACCTTTTGGAAAATAAAAAGAATGGAAATATGGTATGGAAAGCTAAAGGAAACCTTAGAAACCAAAGAGTGAGACAGCAGAAAGCTGTGGATCTTGGATGGGAGAAGTCGTGACTTCTGAGGAACGGGAAAACAGTGGTTCCAGAGAGGTGGACATGAAGGAAATTAAACACGTTTGGAGATGAGCTGAGGGACCTGAAGGGGAAGAATTGCAGCATTAAGACACTGTTCTGCCCCCTTGGAGGGTAAGGGGCTGAGTTTGTCCTCATCAACCTGAATGAAAAAGTTCTCCATTACCGGAATCTCTGCGGGAGCTTTGCGGTCTGACGTCAAAGAGTCAAAGCCATACAGAGGGAAGGAGGCTATTGGTACCAGAAAGCAGCGAGGCACCTAGGTAATCTCTCATTCTTGTGGACTAAGCCTATGCAGGCGCAAAGTGTGCTCTCGGCTTGCCTAGTAAAACCAGAAAATGTACCAGTTTCCCTCATAAAATTCCCACAGGCTTACATGAGCAGCATAACTGTGTTGTGAGACCAGAGTTTGATTCTAGTGCCAGAAGCGAAGAGCTCGTACTGAGCCTCCAACACAGAGAAATTAATTTAGCTCAGTTGCATACAGCTTCCAAACAGAGTATAGAAGAGCACAAGAATTACAAAAATGGCTTGATATATCCGGCCATGAATAGGAATGTGCTGTTTGGTAAGAATTTTTTTCAGGATGTTTTTACTGACATGTGTGAATCCTGCTATCTATATTAATTTATTCTTTGTATTTATTATTTCTCCTAGAAAGATCCACCTGTTTTTGTTTAAAATCCTATTATATTTCTAATCCACTGTCTTTTTTAATCTCAGTTGACATCATTCATGTCAATCCCAAAGAAGTCTTAACTGAGGCGCTGTTGTGAGGTTACACGTTGTGAGACCTTAAGGCAAATAAAAATCATTAAATTTGGAAACATTAAATCACAAAAAATGTTACTGTTAATAATGTAGTTATTAAAGTATTTGAAAGGTAAATATTTAAAAGACTTTGGTTGTTTTGATACTAAATTAATAAATGTTCTTAATTTTACAATATAAGGCGCAATAGAATCAGACATGCATTTCTTGAAATAAATATATCTTTTTCTTCAGTGAAATTCAATGAAGTATGTTCTATGAAATGTTCATATGCTACTTCACCTTTCAGAGTTGCTGGAGAAGAGAATGAGTCTTTAACATTCAGCATAATTACACGTCGATCATAAGATAAATGTCTTCCATCAAATAGGACTGTCCTGTAATGAAAGCTTCTCCAAATTTATTAAACTAGCTAGAGGGATTCCTGTAATGAGATGCTGGGATGAAGCCCACAGCTCAATTCTGTCTATGAATCAAGTTTCCATAACTTCCAATTTTTTTTTAAGTTGTTTCAAATATAAAAGCCCAACCCTAAAAAGTGCAAAGTGTTTTCTGGAAATGTGCAGGGCACCCTCAGCCCTCTCTGGGCTGAGCTGCCTACAAGCCCAGTCTGGAATCAGAAACTTGGTGCTGTGCGGTAACTGGCTATATAGATAATAAAAGCCTGTTCTGTAAAAAATGCCGTGAGATATTCTTTAACTATAATAATGCTTTAAAACTTCCTTTGCATGTCTGTAAATTAAAACTATTCATCTCTTAGTAAAACTTAAAGGATGATAGAATTTTACCCCTTGGATTTTATTATTTTTGTACGAATTTTAGCAAATTAATGATGAAAATTCCCGGATGGCGGAAGAAAATGTTGGGATATTTTTTAAGTGAAAAGGAAGAAAAATACTTGCATAGAGATCTGTATCTGCTAATCAGATTGCTGGCTGCTTAAGGTCTAATTTACTGTTGTTTTCACTGCAGTGTTTACTGGAATGGCATTAAGAAATCCACTCAATGTCTTTGATTAAGAGCAGCCAAACAGACACCAGCAGCAAACTTTCTCCTTTATTTCAATGATTTAAGTGGAAAAAATAGAAGTTTGCTGAACAAGGTGAGATTATCAGAGTCCAGGATTTTTCCCCTCCCTTTCCCCCTCCTTTCAACTAGGGCTTGTGATCATATTTTCCATTTTCTGCAGTCTTAGATTAATGGATAATCTCAGCTCACCTAGGACTTTTTGCTGAGTATTTCCTTCCCTGCTGACCGTGTCATCTGGTGTGTTTGTGCAGCCCTGCTGTGACTTGCTCACATGCTGGATAAACAAACTTTTTTTCTCATTTTCTTTCTTCACTCTCATTTCCCGCGCTCTCCTTGTCTTTGAATGGTCCCTTTAACTCTACTAGAGCTCTATAATGGACCTGTATGTACCATTGTAAAGCTTGGTATTGGATTATAATGTTGCCACATGGCAAGCATCTTGCACTGACGATATTACCTTTTCCCACCCATATTCGTAAGAAATTCAGCAGGCAAGCAAATGGTTCATGACAGTGGATCTTGCTCACGGGCACCTTCTCTCTGAGAATCTGTAATAGTTTGGTAGTAAGTTAGGAAAAATTAGCTCCTAAACACAAGACCAAACCAAACCCCAAAACTGTAGGAGTGGAAAACTCCTTGGACCATTGCCATTTTTGAAAGGAAGAATATGGGTCAGTGTTCATGCTTCGGGATAGATTGGATAGATACTGTTTGTTAGGAGGAAGTATGCTTATAAAGGATTTTCCATAGTTATAAGCTAAGCATAAAAAATAAAGTTATTCTATCCTACAGCAGTATAAATTCAGCTGCTTGAAGAAACTCTAAACCGGTGACACTGGTCATGCAAGTTGCCTCGTCATGTTCTGTGTTTCTAAATGATTAAAAAATGCCAAAGGAAGAGGGATTGTCAGGTTATTTAGAGTAAAGTCATTATCTTGGCAATTTTTTCCCCTTGCTCCCGAGGCTCCTTCCTGTCTCTGAGTTAATAATGTTTTCAAATTTAAGAAACTGATTGTGACAGATGGCTTCTAAGTACAGTTGTGTGCGCACATGTGTGGATGTGTGTGCATACGCACACTTGGGGTCCTTGGAAGCATATAAGGAAATGTGATTTTTGCCTTGCGTGCGTTACTTGGGTAAGAAATACAAAACCAAGCCAGTGTCAGCTGAACATTATTTTTATGGCTATATCATATCACCGGTGAATGCGATTAACAGGGAAGGTGTTAGTTCAGGAACCTGAAGGCTATAAATTCTCTGTGCAGCAGAGAGACAGTATAAGGACCGGCAAGCATAGCTGTCCCACACTGACTCACTACTTGTTTTAACTTTCTTTAGAGACTTGTGAGAGCCTGACAGATCTCTTCCGTTTCAAGCTACGCCAGGTGTGCTTTTGTGGCAAGTCTTTTAATGAAGCTGTTACTAAGAGGTAGGTTTTGTAGTGCCTGGAAATAACCAGCAAGGAATGGAGTAAATGCCACTGCTAAAAAACTGCTGCGCGGGGGTGTCTGCTAATTTGCAAAAAGACTCCAGTCCCATCTAGACAAGCAAGTCAGATTTTGTGACTTTAACTGGGAAGCAGGTGATTCCCCCTCCAGTCCCTCCAGTTCCTTGGTGATGGTGGGGCTTTTGAGCATAATGGTGACGTGAGAGAACAGAAATGTGCATTATTAGCGTGAAAAAGAAGGACCTCTAGCCTTGCCTGGGAGCTGTAGCCTTTCAGCGGTTTGATGGATACAGCGGTGATTTTCCTAAACTTCAGGGCTGAATTTTCAACTGTGTTTCAAGTTTTAGAAAAATAGTAATTTTGATTTGGAAATCGCTTGACAGAGTTGACCCAATTCTGAGTGGCTCTCCCTTGTCCCTGAGAACCCTCTTTCCCCTAGGATAATCTCACCAATCACATTTTAATTTAAACTTGAGGCCTGATCTTCCACTGGTAAAGTCAAGGGAAGCTCAGCACTGAGATGCAGACAGAAACCCTGTGTTTTGCAGAAGTAGGTCTTATAAATATTTGCATGTATTAAATTGTTATGTATGTAAAATTAATATGCAATGCACCTTTATTAATTATTGTTTCAGGAGACAATTACCCTTTAAATCCATCTGTGTAAAGCAGGTGCCTGAGCTTAAGTCCAGAGAGGTTCCAGAAGACATGTTCTTTGATCTTACATCATCACAAGGTATACAGATCCCAATTTTCAGACAATTTACTGTGTTTTCTTTATTGAATACTGTTCCTCATATTGCTCACTACATCAAGTCTTTGGCTGAGTTTATGATTTATCTTAAGATGCATTTATATTTGACTTAGGTGATTTTCTTTCAATATTGTTTTAGCAATTTTGGTAATGACATTATGAAAGAGAGAGATAGAAATAGTCCCAGCAAGTTCTGTCAGTCCTGCACAGGTCGGTTTGTACTCCTCAGTCCAGACCTACCAAACACATATGTGGGTAATCTCAGCGAGGAGCAGAAACCAACACACCTATATCATATGACAAAATTCTTGTCACTGATAGGAGGTACTTTCTGCTCCTGTTTACTGTTGTCGTATCAAAATATTTTTACAATATTTGGTAGGAATATTTTCTGAGTGAGATGAGCAGATGCAATTGTATTTATTCAAAGCTATAAAACCTCCTGTCCTTCATAAAATAAAAACTGTATTCAAAACAAAACACAACATACTCAGGAAAAAAAGATATTTTTATGGATTTGGGGGTATTTTCCAAACTACTTTCTTCACAAGTCTTGGAGAATCACTTTCTACACAAGATTTTAATCTTAAAAATAACTCTCTGACTTCATTCTGACAGAAACATCCTCTAAACTGAACTGGCTTCTTCAGGAAGGAAAGGAGTGTTTTGGGAAAAAAATGCTTCCTGGAAAAAGCTAATCAGTATAAAAAGGAAATGGTCAGCAGCATCTGTGTAAATTTGGAGGAAAAACTGAAGTAATCCAAGTGTGTGAGATATTTTTCAGCAACAGGAAAGCATGTTGTTTTCTTCAGCCATGTACACCATACTTCTTGCCTCTCCCCTGAGCAAACTGTTTTACTTTTATTTTGCTTTTGTTTTTTTTACCTTGAAAGATTTGAGAAGGGAAAAAAAAATAGGAGAGAGTAAGTTATAAATTGAAAATACATGTATGAGACAACATTCTTTGTCTTTGCTCTTGAGTTAACTTTACTGATCTTAATCAGCGAAGTAAACGTCTGTGTTAATGGATCCCCGTATTCCCTCAGTGTATGTGTAATCCTATAGCTTTGTTTTGCCTTTTCCTCAGGACCTGCAAGATGGTTAGCCGCAGCAGATATGGCAACTGCAGGTTTACTGTGCACGCAGGCATCTCTGTCGTCACGGCGGGGTCTCACGCTTGAGTTGCAGCCATAGGAGGTCTCGCTTTGATCCTCACGTCTGGGGAGGAGGAGAGGCCGGCGGGGCCGGACGGCAGAGGAGAAGCCCAGGTGGGGCAGTGGAGGTGTTAGGTGTTCCCCAAGGGGTGGGAGCACCTTCACTGCCCTGGGACCTCCTTCACCTCATGTGAAATGTCAGCTGTAGAGAACAGGGAGAAGCCAAGGGGATGGGAAAGGTGAAAGAAAAAGGAGACTTAGAGAGTCTCAACAGCACTGACATTGGTTTGCCCATGACCTCTAGAAAACCCAGAGGTAAAAAAAAAAAAGCACTCTGGTGAAGTGACTCCCTCCCAGCTCTGGCCTGGTGCACAATCCTGAGGAATTCACTTTACCTCCAGATCTTGGCTGCTTCTCCCCACTGCTCTCTTCTTCTGCCACCTCTGCTCTGATTGCAGACCCCGTAGGAGTGGGGTGGTCGCTCCCCCCATACATAGAACACATTGCAAAGGTGGTTCTGTTCTCCTGCTGCTGTACAGTTGCCCCCAAACCTGGAAACAAATCTGTGCTTTTAAGAAGTGCTTCAAAAGGTGCATTTTAGAAATCTGAAGGGTGTGGCCAGTGGGGTCTCTTGAGTGCTCCTGAGTTTGTGTCCAAAAGGGCTCGGTATTTAACGCTACTGCTCTGATTGTGGTTTGGGGGTTTTTTTTGTCTAATCCTACTCTTTCATATGGGAACTGAAAATTACCCGAAGACATATTTTTGAAGAAACACCATAATCATACAATTCTGGTTTCTATCACTCCCTTGAAGGGACATTTTCTGATCTCACTCCCACCCTGGCAGGCAGGAAGGGCTTATTCTGGCTTTATAAGCTGAAGCAGGCAGACCAGGAGAGAGATGGAAACTGCAACCATTCGTTATACAGAATACAGTTATTTTGGTGTCTTGCCAGTAATGCTAGAGTACCAACAGATGTTGCACAGGTGATTAGAGCCTACGCAGGTAAACAGAAGGAAACTATGTGCATTAGGATATGGCTGGAGTCTCTAGCCTTCAGTTAAATTGCTAGAACCTTAGATAAAATCCACCTGCCTGAAAATACCTAGCATTTGCTGTTTTCTTGGGTTGAAAATAGTTTCTTGAGGGAGGTGCTTGTAACATTGGTAGAAGGAGCCAGCTTATTATTTATTTTTAAATAACTCAAAGAAAATATTATCGTTTTTCAGGAAGAGCAATTGTTACTGCTAGAAACGTGCTATAGCTGGCTTCCACATTTGGAAAGCCAGACGTTTTGTACATCACTTCTGATGTGCAGTATGTTATCTTTGACTATAAAAATGCAGGGCTAAGCCTAGGTAGGAGCAATGGCTGGCTTTGGAGGGCAGAAATGAGCCTGGGGAGATGCAGCAGCCCAGGCTGTAAGGCTGGACTTCTTCCCTAGGCTTGTATTTCCCTGATAAGGTTACTGCCTGGTTCTCTGCTGTGGGCCAGACAAGCTACATACCACAGTTGATCCACCAAGGTGGACCTGTTCACTTTTTCTTTTATCTATTTATTTATGTTTATTAAGAAATAATAAGTGGCAAACCCTTCTCCCAGATCAGAAAGTGCCGTAGCTAAAGCTGCAGAGCAGGCATGAGGCAGGGGTCTTTGCCAGGGGAGCGCTGGGTATGGTAAGACTGCCCACTCATCCTGCTCCCTCTGCAGCTGTGCATCCGCTCCACAGTGCAAGCCTCGAATTCAGGAGATTTTCAGGGCTACCGTTAATTCCAGTGGGAAATGGCACAAATGTTATGTAGAAAAATTGCATGGTAGGGAACTGCTGAGTTTTACACATTGACTTCAATAGGGTCTTTCATACTGCTGGAAGACCAGAATCTGATCCTATACTTTACTTTCTCTTGGATGTAACCTAAGAGGAAAAGTGGGAGACTGAACGTTACTTTTTAGGAATCCAGCCCTTCGCCTTTGATTTTATTCCAGAGCGGAAGTAGCAATGTTTGCAGCTCCCACATTACCGGTGTGTATATCATCCTAGACAACAACTTCTTTGTTTAAAGATGCTTTTAGATGTAGGATTGAGTGTATTGAGTGCACTGATATTTAGCCTTGGGTTTTTTACCCATATACCTGCAGTTCTTTCGTGGCTGTAATCTTCTGTTGATGCATATGTTTCTGGTCTACAGGCGGTCTTTCACAGCATCGTTAACTGCAGTATGCTCTTTAACAGAGAGCCATGGGAAACACCTGCCTTCAACAGTTGCCAAGTTTTTTCATATGCAGTCTTCGTTGCATTGTGCTTATCTTTTTATACACACACACACACATATATACATATGCATAAATAAATACATGCCTATATATACACACACATATATATTTCTATATAAAGATATTCTGGCAGCTGTCATGAAATAATAACAGTGCAACAGCAAATACCCCTAATGTCCCTACTCTCAGCAATTTCATACTGTGAATTTATATAAATCCATTGTTTTCAATAATATTTTTTTAAAAAATCATCATGCATCTTAATGAGCGGCAAGAGATTAATGAACAACTGCCTACATTCGTCTGTAGTGTATGTGCATTCAGTACTATTTTTAGGTATAATTTTGAAGAATTTTAAATTGTTCTTTTTTTTTTTTTTTAATTAAAGGGTCAGAGCTTTTGCTTCCATGATGCAGAATCTGGCTATATATTTACAAGGGTAAGAGAAAAGGTTAGACAATGGCAAATGAATGCATATTTCTGAATAAGGTAATTTTTTTGTCTTGGAACATATAGGGCTACTGTGTTAATGTGTAAATAGTCTAGTTTGTATTTGGCATAACAAAATTGGACATAAGGACGGGAAAACAAAAAATTGGGCATATTAAAGCCTGGACAGGGGTAAGCTGTGGTGAACATCTCATAGACCAAGAAAAGCTGGTTTTGTGAATTGAACTTTAAAGGGAATGCTCTGCCTGAAGATGGAGAATACGTTATTTTGGAGGGGGTACTTTTGCCACTGGCATACAAGCTACCAGTTTTCTAGTCCTAGTGTGAGAAATAGAAAAGCTCTGCCTCATCAGGGGGAGAATTGTAAAAGCACCAGCTCTCTGGTTCATCAAAGCAGTTGATGCCCAACGGCTCGGCCAATGGGTAACTGGCGTGGTACTAAAAGGTGCTGCTGTGGGAGACCATGTGCGTAGAGTGTCAAAAGCCAAAAGTCACACTGCAACTGCTGTCTTGGGAAGGAAGAGAAAAATAATATTTCGTTTTTAAAATGTTACTTCTCTGAGCTGGAATGGAGAAGTCATCCCAAAGAGAGGGAGCAGTGTGGAAGAACGCCTGAACACAAGGATGGGGAGTATTGCATGCTACAGACAATTGCTAGAGTTTGTAGCAACAATAACAAAAAAAGGTCTTCCTGTGTTTTATTATGTATTATGGCTTTCCAGCCAACATTGACGTTCTCCTGCTAGGACAGGCTGGCGGCCTCCAGAGAGCAGCTCCTCAAGATGACTGTTTGCGTTCGCCTGTAACACGTTTCCCATCCAACCGTTCCGAGATGCTTTCCAGTTTAAATACAGCCCCAAATCATTCATTTACAAGGAGCTGTTGCTGAACAAATACGCTTTGAGAACAAGCACAAACCTGTAAAGTTCCTCTCCATCTTGTGAAAACATTTCAAATTCCTCAAAAACAAGGAGAAGAAATAGCATAATCTGAGGCCTCAGAGGTGGGGTTGTTTAGATTTCCAAACACATCTCTTGCTGCTAAGCCCCAGACACATCGAGAGATGGCATCGAAATAACATCTCTGAGTTAAAGCATCATGGAAAAGCTAGTGTTGAGGATAAAATATTAATAGAACAGGAGTTTGTTAACCAGTACGTTGTGAGCTGTGATTGCGAGACTGTTAAAAGCCAGCCGTGAAGGTCCTGTAGAAGCACCCCCTTGGGTAAGGAGAGACAACTCGCTGAAGAAGCTACGAGCTGTCAACAGGAATAGTTAATGGAAGGGCTCGCAAGGGTGCAGCTTCCCCCGCAGATCAGGTGGTGACATTTCAGAGCCATTTCATCAGGGGAGGGGAGTGAGATGTACAAGGCAATGATCTTAGAGCGTTGTGATAGCATTCCCTAAAGGGAGAAGGAAAAATAAATTAGATCAGTGATCTCCCTGAGCAGAGCTGCCAGTTGTTAGCATCTCTGAAGGGAGCGCACAAGACAAGATGACACCGCTGAAGGAAAAGGAGGAACTCATTTGTCTAGATGTACAAATGTATTATTTTTATTGTAGCTGCGCTGTGGGCCCCTGTTGCAGGAGGTCAGGGCTTGACAAATGCTGGTTAAACAGCCCCTTTCTGAAGATAAGCTGTCACATAACAGAGCAGATAGGCAGGACTTAAAGTGTTGTTTTTCTTGAGGTAGTATATATGGAAGTGTCAGAGCCCTGTTGGCGGCTGCTGCTGCTGCCCTGGAAGAGGGATTGGCAGGAATAACCCTCCAAGTTTTCAAAGGTATCATTAGGCCTTAAAATACAGTTGTAGTCTTGGCTAGCACTGGTGTCCCTCCTTACCCTGCAGATGCGATGTCTTACAAATGTAATCTGAACTCATGTTTTTTAATGGAGTGTATGCTACTAATCACTTAAAAATCAGCATTAATTTTTCTTTTTCCCCCTTTATAATGAGACTGAGCTTTTTATTTGTATGTGGATGGAGTTTTGCCAGAAAGGCTTATGTCAAGTGGTTTCATTCAGCAACGTGAAAGCTCGTGTGCTTGTCTCTGCAGGTACAGAGAAGTGGAAATCAGGCAGTTGCAAAGAATGTAACTAATGATTCCACTTCTGTATGTGATTTTTTTCCAGGGAGCAAACTGGTGTATAAGTCTCTGAAAATGTGACTCAAAATGAGACAAAATTTTTCTAGCCCGAATGTTTAAGTGTGTCTTAAAACATAAATATTGCTTTGAGGGACCACCATGCATTACTGTATAAAATTTTATGTACAATAATCAATAATTAATTGGGAAACTGTTGCTAGTAATTTTAGTAAACTGTTCATGACATTAAGCCATCTTGATTAGAAAATCAGAAAACAGTTTGCATTTAACTTGCAACCTTAGTATCTCTTGACTTCAGCAGGCTGTAGACCAGGCCCAGAGTGACTCGGACATTCATGTCGTGCTGAGGTCAGGGTGTCACCTATCAAGCAATGTCGCCTACGTTTCCTTGCAGTCACCACCTGCAAGAGTGACTTTGCCTTGTCAGGCATTGGTTCAGGCTCTGGCAGGGAGAAGGTGACGCCCAGTTGAGCCTTTACAAGGGAGGTTTGTCTTTGCACAGACACAGGTTGATTCTCTGTTGTCCTGCATCTTCTGCTGGCCAAAGCAAGCGAGTGCTACTGTCCACCGCTATTCATGACAAAGTTCAGAGCCATAGGAAAAATGTCTTGGGGCATCCCATCTACCTATGATGGCAAGGAAATAATGGTAAGGACTGATACTTCCCATATGGTTTTACTATCTGAGTTTTAGTGCTACAGCTCGCAGTGGAGATGATCTGAAGTGTGCAATAGTGTAACGTGTACCTCGGGGTCACTGCTAAAGGGGAGGGGTGGCACAGTTTCGGAAACCTTCTTCGTCAGACCTGGCCCCAAGGTAGGGATACAGTTGGCTCTCCAGACTTGGGTCGTCTCCTCAGCAGCCACTTCTGCCTTTTCCCTCAGCAAGTTAACATTTTTTTCCAGGAAGGCAGCAAGGTATGGCAAGGATTTTCTTCACTGCAACACATTCAGTGCTGTGCTGAGTTTTGTCATGCCTAATAATTGAGCTGATTCAGCCTTTCAGCAGGATAGCAGTGATCTGAAGCAAGGAATTAGTTTAATATCTTATGACAGAGCTAATGTCAACACTTTTCTTTTCCCACTGGCAACGTGGAGCCTTCACTTGGCCTTGCCATTGCCAACAGCTTTTCCAGCTCATGGGTGACAGCCTCCCTTCTCTATGTGCAAAAAATGTAGAATCTCGCTGTTCCTTAAAAAAGGAAATGAAAGAATTAATTCTTAGTGATGCTATGGAGCCAGCAAAGACCAGCAATCATGAGAAATGAAGACTGCAGCATTTTAGTGAAATGTTTCTTTAAAGAGATGTTTCTGAAGGAGATGGATGACAACAAGGGAGCTGAGAGAGAAAGACTATCCATTAAAGAAGATTTAACATGACCCCAAGTAGAAGTCAGGTTTTTTTGAAACTAACTGCTCTTCAGTTTTGATTGATGACTTGGCACCAGAAATTGGACATCTAACAGCACTCAGTCCACCGTGGAAATGAACTCACTGGGAATCACTGATGCAAAGCTGGAAGTTTAGAATAATGACCAGACAAGCCAACTATTTTAGCTTTTTGTATTTTCTATGTGTGTGTGCAAGGAGTCAGCACTGTTGTTTATCTGACAGACTTCCAGCATAAGATCAAATCTAGACATAAGCAGAAATGCATTGTTTCCTTTTGTGATCATATATTTCGATGGGAAGCATATTCTGCACTTGGTAGGAGATGTTAAGGAAAATATTTGACATCAAGAGAAAACAAATGAGATTAACAGTATTTCTCCCATTCTATAACCAAACTACTCAGCAGGTTACGAGCCCGGTTCAGTGCAGAAGTTCACTTAACTATCTTATTCTTTGCAGAGAGACTAGCTCTTTGCTAATTTTCCTGAAGAATGGGTAGTCAGAAAACTTAGATCTAAATGCCAAAGAGGAAAGAAAGAGCTTAGGAAATGTTATAAACCTATACACAGCTAAGCATGTCCAAATGTCTAAAAAGACATTTCAGGCTTGAGTTGCGTGAGGATGAGGAGTACAGATTTTGTGAGTGCTGGGTGCTGCACTTTCTCTCTCCCGGCCAGATCTGGCAGGGAATCCAGCATTGGAGTGCATCACTGTTTGCAGCCATTTTACTCTTTCCCACATTTTGCTCTAATCTGCTTGCAAGCGTTCACGTACCTCGGCACCTGCATGAGAGATGTGTGTTAAAACTGTATAATGGCTGTCCAGGCCTTGTTGCGATTAGAGCTGCTGTGAGCTGTTCTCCAGAGAGTCAGGCTCTGGTGAAAAAGCTCCTCCAGGCAGACTGGGAATAGCTCAGGAGCTTGCTTCCCTTTTCCTATCGAGTTTTGGATGAAAAGGCGAGTCTGAAAGCTGCTAATACTTATATTTTTGTGTTCAGCTGCGCTATCTGAGGGCAATATCAATTATCAGCTCCAAGAGACGGACTAAAAGAGAGAAACTTTGTGCTCACAGTGAAACACGGATACTTTTGAGCTCATTCCTTCAGTGTAGGAGGGAAGGAGTTAGGGATTAGATGTGTGGGGGTGTGTTAATGGAGGTATTTCTCCACTGCTTTCAGCCAAGATCTCTCAAGGCTCATAAATTTGACTAGCAGGGCTTTTGTTTCTGTTGTTGCTGAATGATATGGATCACTAGGTGGCTTTTTCCCTTTTTTTTTTTTTTTTTTCCCTTTTGTTTTATTATTTGCAAACTCTCTCATCTCCGATAAAAAGAAACTGCCAGAATAAAGAAACCAAAATAACCAGGCTTACTTCATTTCATATGTCTTAGCAAAATCCGTGTTATTCTTCATGGGTGTCTTTCCTCCTGAACTAGCAAGATTTCTCCTTCATTATAAAAGAGGTCCTGATAGTGTTGTTCTGGAGTATGTTATTTCTGCCAAGTCATTTTATAAACTACAGTACGATTCCAAGGCCAGGACAAGGCTGGTCCTTACCAAATCTAGAGATCCCACAGCCCACATTGCTCTTAATTGAATGGGCTATAGCCCATCCTGGCCGAGTCTGCTGATGAACTGAAACATCCAGTCACTACCAAGTGTGAACTGATGAAGGTAAACAGTAGCGAAGAAGAGGATCTGCAGTTCCCTTTTCTTTCAGTAGAGGAATCTGTATTTCCCTCAAGAGCCTTTTTAAAGACCTTCAAAATAAAGCTCAGGGGACTGAAGTGCCATCAATTAATCACAGCCTGAGTTCCTAGCACGAGGCACACTGCAGTTTTTGGGACTGATATTTGAAATCCCGGTCCTCTTCTGCAGAAGCACCTGTCTGCTGCGTCTTGGGGTATAATTTCATCATCTTTTTTTTCTTTTTCCTGTGCTTTCTGATGATGTTTCACCCGACATTTGAGTTATTATTCTGGCATTTGTATCACTGAAGGAAATATTTGAAAGGGAGATGAGGTTTACTGAGAAGAAAGAGCTAATCTGTTTTTCACAGTTTTAAGGACATGTGTTCAAAACAGAATCTCCTTTAAGTTAAGGCTGTGGCAGACTTAGTTACCTGTTTTAGGAAATGACTTTTATGTAAAAGTTATTTATTTGAAGAAAACTACTTGATTTTAGTAAATAGAAGCATCTATTCAGTTCACAGATCTTCTGTTTCAAAAAGATTTGGGCATTTAGGGGGGGGTTCTGGCTTTTTCTTTGATACTCTCCTAGCAGGCTTGTTCTTATTTAAAGAATATTTCAGGCAGTTTTGTAATACATATATTTCTGTATTCCGCGTGCATACAGGAGCTAGGTCTCTTCCTTTAACAGATAAATGACGTAATCTCTCTTGTCTGCACCAATAACTATTTTCTCCAGGTCAGCTTCTCACTGATCTGTGAATGTGCAAAAACTCTCAGGTAAAAAAAAAAAAAGAAAGACTGTCAACATTATATGTTAGGACTAGAATTAAATAAAAAGTGAGGTGAAATGTAACATAGTTTTAATCTCTTCATTAACATGTAAAACGCAAGAAATGCACTATGAATTATTTCTTTATATGATCAGACACATGACACTAGGACAGGAAGGTCATAGCTTCAGACAGAGAGACACAGGACAGCAGGAGATTTCCACAGCTCATTTAAAATCAGTTCATAGTTTTCTGGCATCTCTAGACTTTTGGGTCTTGTTGCTAAGGGAAAAAAGAGAAACTTAAGGACAAGGCAGGTTTAAAATCTGTTGTAGCTTTCCAAGCTTTTTGACTAATTCCAACTTTCCTGTGTGAGCTTCAGTTTTATTAAGTTTACCTCTCAAATTATTATCTATCACTCCACTGAAGAATTAATATTCATGTAGATGTGCTGCTTTATCGAGTGTTGATTTTTTGAAACATATTAGGCATTACTTAAATGTCAGTAACACCTTCCTATTCAACCTGTATATTCAAAGCACAGTGACACAACTGCTGCACAGTGTCTTCACTGGGAGACGGGGGAGAATGTTGTTAATAATAAATACAATTGTGGACTTGTGCTAAGCACAGTTAGTTGCAATAACCATTTAAAATGACAGAATATGCCTGCCTACCTGCAGGGTCTGTGTTGTCCTTCTTTTCCTCAGTGGTGAGGCTGTGGCAGGAATTTTGGGATAGAATTTGGGAGTAGCAACAGTGGCAGCCAAGTCACTCAAAGGAGGCAGAGGAAAAGGCTTTTTTCCTTTCATTTGAGGAATCTCTTGATTATAAGCCACATCCGTATGTATGTCACAGGATCAGCAACGGTCCAGTGTTTAAAAAACCAGTTAGCTGGTTAGCATGGAGGTACCTGCTGGGGTGTGGGAGGAGGAAAGGAGAGTAAGAGCAATCTAATGAATGTACTGCTCCTAGAGGTTTCTATAGCACACGCGTAGGAGCTGACTTATGTAAAAGCAAAGAGAAAATGCCATCAGAAAGAAATGCTGCTTTGTGGGCATCTTGCATGCAAGTACATCTGTGCACACATCTGTGCTGGCATACAGACATAGATACAGATCATTAACATCTATTTTCTGAAGGTGATCCAAAGGATCAATCACCTGAATTACTGCAGTAAAACCTGTCTTTTAATGAAACGAAAGTGAGATGTGAAAATAAAAGGTAACCTACTTTTAAATGTTTATAGAAGATAAAGGTTTAACCACAAGTCTTTCATCAAATGGAAGACAGTAGGAAAAAAAAGTTTAGAAAATGCCCTTTGGCTGCTCTTTACTGTGTGGTGAAACCTCACAGTATCTCACCTCATATACTATATGGGCCCTAAAGGCAGCTGGAAATGTTTAGAAATATGTCTATTTTGGTACATGGCTGCCTCGCTATCTGCTATATCCAGCAGTGTTTCAAGGAAGGGAGATATTTGCTTAAATGAAAAGCCCAGACCAAAGTGTGAGATGGTAAATGGCGCTCGAGGGTATACAGCAGTCTAAACGATGCCCTCTGTTAAAAGAATCAGCCACCTGACTGCTCATTAGTTAGCAGTAAATAATGAGGAATAGCTTGAGGCAGGAGCTCAGAAGTGCAGATGTCCCAAAATACTCACCCAGTTTGTGGTGTCATGAGATCTGTAGTGTCGTAAGGTAAAATACACTTAATCCCTCTTCTGAGTGAAGTAAAGCATTTTACAGTCTTTGTGGAGTCTAGTAATTTTGTATAATCTTTTCAGTGAGGATATCAAAAAAAGGAAAAGCAAGGTCCTTGAGATTGGGCAATGACTGCATTCTTTCCCTGTCGTGTTGTGTCGCGTCGCACACCCAAAAGGCATTTAGCAATCAGTGAGCACCCCTGGAAATTCCCCTGTCGGGATGCCGCCCCTTCCTCCCGATCAAAAGGCAGTAGGTGATGCATTCTGAATTAGACTAATGACAAATCTGAATTCCTCAGGTGTCTCCCATGGTTTTAACAGGAAGATCAGCATCTCAAACCAGAATTACCCTGAAAGGGAGGGAATCTGGGTGAGGAGAGAGGGCAGTGGCAAGGCTATGGGGAAAGCCCAGTCATATTTAACAGCCATGGTGCCGTTGCAAAGAACTGCCGAAATATAGTAAGTTTGAGTAGAAATTAATTTGAAAATCCATAGACAGTTTTAAAAAAGGTTGTATCTTTTTCTGTTAAGGCATTTTTATACCTTAGAGACTCCTTCCCTTAGAGAGTTCTATAGCAAGGCTGGTTTTCTTTGCTAAATTTTAGGTTGCTTTAAATTTTGGGTGCTGTCTGAGGTCAGAAGGTATTTGCTGTAGAGTCCTTATAAGCATTTCAGTCACAAAAAAGTTTCAGTCCCATTAAATTGTAATGAAACATGGGCTCTTAGGTGCCTACATTTTCCCTTTTCTGAGCATTCCTCCTCCTTATAGTCCCTTTTTTCTTTTTTTGCCACAATTTGGATGCAGCTCCCCAATTGTCCAAGGCCACATGAAGCGACAATCTTGGAAGGAAGATCAGAATAAAGACAAAAGTGAAGGTCTGTTTTCCATATCTAGCCTGATACAACATCCCTTGCTCTGGTGAGTAGGAGACACCTTGTGTCGGGGTCTGTTCTGGCTTCTCCCCCTCTCCTTAACCCTTCAGCAGTGCATCAGGGCTCAGCCTCAGGCTCCAGTAGGTCTCATCCCCTCTCCTATCAGGTATCATCTTATGTCACCCTCTCCTTACAGCTCACAGCAGTACCTGCCTTGATGTTTCTTTGATGTGTCCAGCTTAGTCTTGTACCAGACAGCCCCTGCAAAGGTGTCTGCACAGAAGGGTACTCCAGGCAGACACTGATGCCACGGCTGTTACACGCTTTTCAGTCATTTACTGCTGTAATCACTGCCTGTGGGGGTACTGGTTGGACCCCCTCCTTTTTTGTCTATGCCCCATTCATAGTAGGTTTTTTTACCTCCTCCTTGCAGCAATCTGCCTGTACTTGTGGCCTATTTACTATGCTTTGCATGTTCGTTATCTTAACGAAGATGCCGATCTCAACTCCCTTCTCCCCCTGCCTTCTTACCTTTCAGCACTGTGTCAAATCCTGTTTGCTGAGAACATTAAACATTTTTTCTCTGGTCTGAAAAATCAAACAAACACTGCTTGAGGGCTACCTAAGCCCCGTAACCAAGGGGTTTAAGTTAGGAAGTGTTTAGTGTAGGAAGAGCTTAAAAATGTGGGCCTGGGCTGCAAGTCCTTTCTTTTGTTCCTATATGTCTCTCATTGATCTCAGGGTATATGCCAAAGGCAGAGGGGACGTTTGCAAACACGGGGGGAGCTGGACAGTAGTGAGAAAGAGCGCAGAAAGGAGGATGGATGCCACTGCTGAGGGTGCTCTGCCAGAAAGGGGTAAATCCGGCTGTCTCCTCCCTGTCTGTGCTGGGCTGGGGCCACCCTCGCTCTTGGCCTCTTCTCCCCTCCTGATGCTGGGGTCCAATTCCCAGCTTGGGTCCTGCATATGCTCGAAAGATTTTGTCTGCCCTGGGGGTCCAAACTCAAAGGTAAAGAGAATCTCCACCAAATGAACTCTGAAGGGCAGCAGTCCAGGAAAGGCTGCCGTGCGACTGCTCTGGGGGTTTTAATCTGTGAGACAACTGATCTAGCACTTTTTATGACCGTTAAGCTTTCAAATTCTCTGTTTCTTTCTCTGTCATGCATTTACACATAGAGAAATTTAAAAAGAAAGTTCAAGTGGAAAGAGAAGCGGGAAATCCAACCTCAATAAACTCTCCATAAAAATCCACAAATTAAGGGCAAGTACATCATGAAAGCATATTAGTCAGAGAGCTATAAATTCCAGCAAATTGATTGTCATATATAATCAAAAACACACTATAATATATAATAAGTTGAAATAAATACCGCAAACCAACCTCAGGCTGTAAATGTTTAAGATTAGTCCTTCATACCACATATACCTGAGGTATAAATAAAGCAAGCAGGAAGGCTTAAAAAAAAAAAAAAAAGAGAGAGAGAGAGAAGGAAAAAAGGTGCGTGTCCTAAAAATGGAGATTGAAATGAAAATGTGGTCAGAAGTAGACTGCAAATCACTGGATGGCTTGAAAGGTTTTCACAGCATAGACATGTTCTCTTGCACTGCTTAACAGTGACCAGTCTCTCCTTCTTGAGCTGAACCCATAGAGAAGCCTGCAGTGATAGTCCTCCAAGAGTGTGTCCTACTCACTGTGTGCAGAGGTGACAAGTGCAGAGGATGGCTGTGACACAAGGTTTGCCTTCAGCAGCTGGCATGGCAATGCCTTGACTTGATTGGGACTGGTTGGAGACCATCAGCTGGGACTGCAGGAGCCCTGTTGGCTGCAGTATGGCTCTGGCCGTGTCCCAGACCTGCCTGTGCTCCCCAGGTGCCCGTTTCCACCTACAGCAAGTTGCACACTGCCTGAGGCACCTTGGTTAAAGACGACCCCATTCACAGGGATGGGACACCTCCAGGAGCTACCTCATGGTTTGCGATGCTCACCAGGACCTGCTAAACACTGATGGGTTTCAGATCACTTGTCGAATTACTGTGTATGCTCTTTTAAAGCAAAATACTTATTTTAACCTTCAAAGTTAACATAAAGACCTAGTAGCCCAAAGCTAGCAAGAGCCTGTATTTAGTCTAACAGTGTGCAATTGTTTCTATATGTAATCTGAAATTACCTGACCAGGATTCCCAGCGCCTAGGCTAGAAGCCAGTTTCTTCTTTATTTAGCATATATTTAGTACCAGTTGCCTAAGATGCCTTCCTGTCTGCATTATTAATGTGATATAGGCCTATGGTTCCCAGTATCGTATATGTGGAATTTCTTTTCTCAGATCCTGAGCAATCCGTATCTAATCCTCCAGCAGGAAAGCTGTTTAAAAGTCATGGCACTGACCCTTCTGTTTGAAACCATTTAGCTTAAACCAAGAAATACGTGATGTTGTAACCTACAACGCTGCTTCCCAGCCAGACGAGCATCTGTGTTATTAAGGACACTTCTGTCTTAGCCAGCTATTAATTATGACAAATGGGAGAGACAACGGGTGAAATCATACTGAGAAACCGATGGGGATGGTTGGCAGCAGGATAGGGCAATTCGCAGGATGGCTGGACTGAAGATGCCAGCCCTGGTCCTACATGGAGGTCCCCCAGCCCCTGTGCCTGAATCCATGCTGGGGCAAATTTACTGGGGCAAATGCTGACTGGGAAGCAGAAACCTGCTGTCGGCCGGGGCTGCAGTTTGGCTGGTGCAGTACAAATGAAATCCCTGGAGGTGGAGGCTGGTTAAAAGGGAGCACCATGTCACCTGAGCCGGCTGCGGGGACCGACTGCACAACGTTCCCAAACACTTACCTGAAATGTTAGGCAGTTTTCATTCACATGGAGCCTGAATTGCACCGTGTTTCCTTCTGTCAGTAACTATTGCCAAAGCCCTTCAGGTGAAGATAGACTTGAGAAGTGTCCTGAAGCTGCCCGAAACCTGATACTTCCTTCCCGGCGGGATTCGAGTCCCACTGTCAATAGCGTGTCAGTGCAAAACGGAAGCAGCGATGTTTACAAAATTAACAAATGGACTTCAAGTTAAACACTGGGCAATTTGTGAGACAGCTTTTTTTTTTCCAAGCATTGACCAGTCTCCTGAGATTACTTGCAGGTGAATGTTCTGTTATTCTTTCTGGACTGACTTATTCTAACATCATGTCATTTTTAATTGCTTTTCTTGAGAAAATATGCTTGCAACTCCATCCTGTTAGCCTCCTTAGAGTGCTCTTGATGTTAACCTTTTCCCAAGGCCACGTTCACCATTCCTAAATCACATGTAGGGTTTTACTGACTTCAGATCAGTTACTCTAGTTGAAAATGTGAAGTTGTATTCTGTATATGGTATGTGCCCTGTAGTATTAAGCTTGGTGCTCATATATAAGAGCACCACCGGCACCAAGACTGAATGGCACAGGCTTGTTTGTATTGGGCCCTGATCCTGCGAGGATGAGCACATACGTATCTCGAGCAGTCCTGCTGTCTTCCCTGGGAATGCGGACAGGAAGAAAAAGTTCAGCATGTGCCTAAAACCTCACAGAATTGGGACTTACAACATTAAATTCTACAGCAAGAAGGAGGAGAAGCTGTTATCGCAAGACACCCTTGGGGAGGTGCAAAGCAGGGGGTGGCATCCTATCTGCCAGCGTAGTGTCTGCCAGCCCCACTTTGCTAGACCTTGATCCTCCCTTCTGCCACCACAAAACGGGACAATCCCGGCACTCACACCCAGGTACCCACATCTCAGTGGGTCTCTGAGTGGGTACAAAGCTTTGGCAGGAGTGGGTCCCCTCTGCTTAACATCACCACTAACTATTTAGGACGAAGCGTGTAAACAACGTGATATTTTTAGCAAACCCAGCTATGGCTGGTGGCTTGAAAGTACATCGCTTGTTTCGACAAGTAGCAAATACGAAGCTGGAGGAGAGGGCAGGAAAGTATCCAGAACTGAAATGAATATTATTACTTTGCACCAAGCTAACAGGACTCCTTGCAGCAGGATCAAAATAGCTGTTTGTCAGTTATTTTGAAAAAAAGAGAAAAAAAAAAAAAAAGAATTGCTGCCAAGGTTTATGAGGAAGAAACTATACTAATGCATTATTTTGTTTGTACAATGTTTATAACTTTTTTCCTTTCAGTCTGCACCATTAAATTTAAAAAGCAGATCTATCAGCATCTAATGTTACTTCAAAACACCATGTAGTGTCTAGAAAACTGAACTGTCAGACATGCTTGTCATGTACACATATTTTGTTATTAAATGTGTTTGGGCATGAGTTTTGGCAGGATTTCTTCGCAACTATCCTGAACTTTTCTTGACACCTTTTATGGCACGTAATACATCTGCAGCTCAGGGCTTGGTAAGCCCTTAACTCTTTAATTATGAGCCTAGAAACTCCCTTCCTAATTATTGTCCTGTAAGCAACATGATCTAATTCTCGTGCCAAAGCCCAGAAATTCACGCTGCAGGTGCTTCGCTTTGTTTGGCTGCCTTTTGCTATTTTTTTTTTTTTTGCTTTTTACGGTGCCAGGAGAGTACTGTGTGCTCTGCAGTCTTGTGGCAGTGTAATCCTGGAGTGCTTTGCAGTCACTTGCTAGCTGACGTGCCTGATATCTGGTATTTGTCACTTTTTCTTGCACCTTTTCCTCCAACTAGGGACGGTGCTCAGCTCTCACACAGTGCATGCCATTTGGACCAGGTTTAACCAGAGGACCGATTTCCTCCTGTAAAGGGTTAGGGGTTAGCATTGGCATTTGTGTAGCACCAAGTGATGCCAGAAACTTTCTTTTAAAGTGAGTGGGACTTGTGTAAGTACTGTAAGAAGTAAAAGAACAAGACTTACACAGCTGAAGTGCCTAACACTATATAAATCCCATTTTACCCTACGGGAAAACTGAACTGGAAACTGGCTCAGTGTCTTGCCAAAGGCCACAGAGGATATCGGTGCTGGAGAACGAACAGACCCCTCCAATCCCGACTCTGTAGCCTCCGTGCAATCACTTTGAAAATTTCATTTCCTTCTATTGGCCTGATTTTAAAGAGAATAATGAAACAGGGAATTCTGCTCTCTTCCTTACGGCCTGAGGGAGGAAGTCAGGAAAAAGTTTGTCTGATGATTTAATTAATTTAATAAAAGAGAAATTACCTACAAAGTTGGCCTTGTAAAATTTCTATAGAGACCGTAAATCATACATATATTTTCTTAAACATTATTAACAAGCAAAGAGACAGCAATGTACCAAAACCTGGAAGAATCTTCCATCTTTCCAAAGTATGAGGAAGACCTACACCTATATGAATTTATACACACACAATTTTATGTATCCCTAAATGTACTTAAGCAAGAATATTTTGCTTTCTTAGGCTCTAAACTAAATTTATGTGCTTCACTGCTAAATGTATTTCTGTTCCTTTTCGTATTCGTTCAGCACTCTGTATAAAGTTGATCACCTTACTGAAAAAAAAATTTCTATTCTTCCTTAAATCTGGAGTTGCTAGCACAGCCCCGTCAGCCAACAGTGTCTTTCTGTAGCCTTTCAGAACACGTACAAATGGCGCAAGGTGTTAAGAGATGCAGGCCATAAGGCCAAGAAGTTTAATGATGGATTTATTATTGAAAAGTGTATGCACTTTTCTGAAATACTAGTGGAACTTCAGCCTCCTCTTAAAATTGCTGTTTGAAGAACAGAGTTCAATACTGAAACAGTCCGTGCAATCTCCAGAGAGGAACCCCTAGGACCCTTCTTGGATGACAAATTATGGAAAACTTCCAAATCAAGTTGTAAACTTTATCTCTGGGTAAATAGCAAACGTCAAAGCCGTCTAGTTGTTCTCTAGGTTTATACACTGAAAGAGAGAGAGCTTAGACTTCATCAAAATTCGAGACCAAACAAATTAAAACTCTTGGATTAATTCATACTTGGATTTGAATTTAATAATTTGGACTGATTTCTATAGCCATACTGGTTTTGCAATAGAAGCTTCCTTATGGCTGTATTTTTCCATTCTGATAATTCTTGATAAAGCTTTCTGAGGGTCATGATCAGCACCACCTGGAATCTTGTTTAAAAAAGGCAAAGTATTTTCCTACCTCTTCCCATGCAGCTGAGTAATTACTTTAAGTTTGATGTCTTTGTGTTAAATGGCATTGCTTTAAACTCTACGCATGTCAAACAGCAGAAAGCTAGGAGAGTTTGAGAGGTTATCGCCGTTTCTCTTCGAATTCCTGTGTACTGAAACCCTTCGGAGATGGCTGCCTACTGCAAATCATTGTTTGACAGCTTCACTCAACTTCAAGACTTGTCAACTCAGGGGGCAATCTGACAGCTCTCAGGCAATAAAGTAAACAAGGGATTTGGAGCGTCAGAGAAGGAATGCTTAAAATCATTCCTAATATTTCTCCTATTCATAACATGTCACCAAGCCGGTGAAGTTATGAAGGCAGCAAGTCTCAGCTTCTTATGCATCCCAGGTGGCGTTCGCAGGGTGAGCGAAGGCTTGGGGGAACCCTGGCAACCGGCTTCCACCAAGTATCATCCAGAGTTGTTCCACTGATGGTATTCCTGATAATAACGAAAACTCAAGGTATTGTTCTTCAAATGGTTGATTTTTCAGATACTTTACATGCTAGTCTGATTTTAAAGGTGATTCAGTATTGGTGGAGGCAGAGCCCTATTTAATAATTGTTCTTTAAAGCTAAATATGACCAAGTTATAGTTTTTGGTGTAATAATGTAGTTAAGGGATACTTCTTTCACAGTGACCAGGAAACCTGCAGACACTTTGGCTGTACAAATCTTCAGATGCAGAATCTGTAGTGGTGCTGGAACCTGCTGAAGGTTGATCACTGCATGGATCTGACCACTTACATACCTGTTTATGGACTTCAAACATATTTGCACGTGAACTAACAGGTATGTTTTCTGAAGCAGTCACTTTTATGGGGTCCTGCCTTTGCAGGAGTTATCTGAGACACCTTAAAAAGCCTTGTTTACAGATTCCAATAATCTGGCTATGTTAATGCAGAGCCAACTGAATGCTCAAAATTATTAGTAGTTTTTAGGAGCGTAACCTTGTTTTTTGGATATTTTCCTATGTATGTTTCTGTATTCCTGTCAGGGAATAATTTGATAGTATGTCTAGCATACAGTTTTGTAGGTGTATGTACTAGACAGGTTTTACAATTCTAATGAAGAATATAAAACAAAGTATAGAAAATCTGACCTAATTTTTAGATTAGTGTGACTGTTCCTTGCACATCTATTTTGAGAATTCCTGCTGCTAACACACCTAGAGCTGACCCCTTTGTTAACTATGTGTCACGTGCATGACAATAAATTACCTGTTGTCATTGTTGAAAATGACTAATGGCCTGTTACCCTTTTAGGACATTATTTAAAAGTCATTTTTCTAAAAGAAGAACTATATTCCCTCTTGAGGTAACACTTTTTTTTTTTTTTGTTCTTTTTAAATAACTCCATTAACTGTTGCTGCTCTGTGCTATTATAGAAGGTTTTCTAGTTACAGTAGTTGCCATACAGCAAAATTGCAGTTACAGCTAAATTGTCTTTTGATTCTTTTTCTAATAAGGACACCTAACCAGACACCCAGCTCATGTAAATCTCTGTAGCTATGTCTTCAGAGGATCTAATCTAATATAGACTAGCTGTAACATTTAGGGGTAATGTTAAGGATCTTCATTTACTGCAGTATTACAACTCCATTAATTCACATTTTAAGCTGAGCCCTGACCAAATGCACTTCAGCAGCCACTTGTGCTTGCTAGAAGATTAAAGGCTCTGAACCATGTGAAGAAAGGAAATCTTTATAGATTGCTAGTTAATGGCTGTTTTCTTTGCTGCTGGAGTCAGTGAATTGAATTGTAATGGACTGGATTGACTCCACATATGGAAATTGCAAAGAGCAGGATCATTTTTTTACAGATTAAAATTTCAGTGATTCTGGAAGTCAGCTATAGAGTTGAAAATGCTGGACTGCAAGAAAATACTCGAAACTCTAATGGGTCTTTTTAGCATAATATTGCTTGCTTATGCATCTGTTCTGTACTTTGCATTAGCAACTGAATAGGTGTTATAAACGTAGTTGATTTGACATCACACAGGGAGGTGTATGGAGCACCAAGTAAAAGCAACTTACATTGAGCCATGACAGTATGGAGTACTTGGGGTCTCCAGCTCCCAATACACATGAATACTTGGTCAAGGGCTCACATTAATTTCATTGCTACCAATGTGCAAGTAAAACTTCGTTAGAGGAGTAAAACTGCAGGCGTGTGCTCTTTTGCAGTGTTCCTAAAGCTTATCTAGCCTAAGCTGTATTCCCAGATTGGCGTTTCTTGCTAGTACTGTCATGACAAACTCAGACACATCATAGCCTCTCAGACTAAGTGGCAGAAGGGCAAAGAAAGTTTCCGCGGCTAAAACTGCTCTTACTGCACAAAGCTAGACAGAGAGTGATGGGAGTTAATCACTGAAACACGAACAGACAGGACTAGCTTGTCATAATAAGAAGCTATCAAATCACAGCTCTGTTAAACTCTTCAATGTTTTATCATGAGCAGCTGTCAAACTCTTATAATTTCATGATTACAGAGTTACAGAGTGATTTCCTCCTTTTTTCTGTTGCCTGTAGTATTTTTTTTATCTGGGAGCAGTATTGGTCATATTGATTTAAAATGAGCTATGACTCTTTGTGTGCATGTATATAAATGTGTAAAAAAGCACAGAGAGGAAGAAATAATTCTCAGGCCTGGCTCCACACATGGGAAGGGACTGCCCCATATGTCCTGCCTTTCATTGTGCCCCTTGGATGGCAAAGAACTAGGGCTGAGAGCAGTATTAAAAACCTGGGTTAAGGCAGATAAACCTAATTCAGTGCCTGCGCTGCATCTCTGAATAGTGACACCAAAAATGGCTTCAGTGCCATCTATTCCCATGGAAAGGTAGAATGAAAAAGAGTTACTGCTGATTTGTACATAGCCAAATTTGGGGATGAAAGAGAGAATATAATTATTGCTAAATCTCTCTTGGAGTGTTTCCACATGAAGGCAAAAGCCTGGGTCCTCCGCCTTCCTAAGGAACCTCTGGGGCTGCCGATGCAGTGTTACAAAAGTCATGGAGTCCTTGAACCAAACTAGGTGAAACAAGATGCCCACTAAATTACTTACAACTATGGTCCCTGAGATACTTCTGGTCTGCCCCCAAGAGGCCCCCACTGTCCCTCCCTGGGCAGACTGGGAGCCAGTGACTCAAGGTGTTTGGAAAGTCTCTGGCTTTCATGTCCGGGCGTTTTCCTTGAACTGAAATTAATGCCCTTGAAAATTACTGCTAAACAACAGGTATTACAGGCTGTAATAACCACTGAGCTGCTCTTTGCCATAGTGGACTCCTGCCAGGACAGGATTTCCATCTTTTGGGAGACGTTTCAAATCAGCCTGCGGTCTGGGACTTTTTGGACTTGCGGCTCTATGGATTTGCTCATTTAAGACTGTTGGTGTTTGCTTTAAGTTTTTAAGAAATAAAATAATAATAATTTGTGAAACCTCTGAAGAAAAGAAAACTACTGCTGGAGACTATTTCTTCTGGAATTTCTAGAAAGGTTTCTGAGGAGAGCTCCTTCATGACAATATAATTAAGCAATGAGACATGACAGCTAGTCATTTCAAGGTTATTATTTTATGCCTAAGGTGGCATCACAGGCATGAGGCTGAAGGGTGAGTGGCTTTAATCACCCATTAAGTGCAATAATCCCTTTGATATGCACTGTCTGGAGAAACTTATCAAAAAGGAATTTAGGAACAATATTAAGAGGAACAGACAAACTGGTGAATGCACTAGGCGTGAATATTAACACGGTTATAACATTACTGACAGAAATTCAAAAAGGTCTATTTGTGTCAAGTTCTCATTATTAAAGAAACCTGGAAGGAATTACTTTTAATAGGAAGCAAAATATTGCAAGGACTTCTTTGGTATTTTTGCTTTTTTTCCTCCTTAAATATTCATCTTACATACTTTAAGCATAGATCGTATGGCCTTTAGATCATATGGGTCATCTATGCTGTACAGCTGGATAAAAATGCAGATGTCAGGACAATGATAGAGCGCCAGTCCACAGCAGGACAGTCCTACTGTAAGACCGGTTATTTGGTGAGCCACAATCCTAGCTCACTTCGGTGCCTTTGCCTGGCACTCTGCTCTCAAGGGAGGCAGTTCTTCCAAAGGAGAGTTCCTTCGTACAGCATGTGAAGATCGGTGGTGTGGTTTCCACATCTGTTTCAGCTAGCAGAGCTGGGAATTGAACTGTAGTCCTCAGCAGTGATACAGAGATAGAGGCCAAATTGCCAACCCACTTCATTGACCTAGTAAAATATTTTGATTGGTTCTAAAGGGTGGGCATGGAACACATTTATTTTCATATGAAATGGTTTATGGAAAGATACAGTTTTTCAAAAAAACCTAACTGTGTGAATTTTTTTAAATGTGAAATTTTGTGCTAATATGCCACTAAGTGGAGAAATCCAGTGCCAACATAAATGTTGGTAACATGTTCTTCATATTTACAGGTCTGAAAAAGTTATCTTTTCCTTGGCCTCTTTTATGTATATTAATACATTAAAACAATGATCAAAATGTAAATATGAGAGATGGAAATACTTGCTGTGACTCAAATTATAATTGCTCTATGTTGTATAGAAAATAGTATTTTGCTGAATTGGCCCTTGTTTGAACTTGGGTGATGTTTGTGGTTTTTGTACAGTGTACAAAAAGCTTTGCCCTTTATCTGAAGCCTGCTTTGACTGTGTAATTGCCATGCTCCAATTTGAATTTGGACAATCAAGGTTCTCCTGTCAGTCCGTTTGAGTACACATGGGCTGAACAACGAAAATCTTCCTGTTGTGGGTGCACGACAGGGGGGCTGGGGGGATTTTGTTTCATTAAAGAAGAGGGATAAAAAATGTAAACCTAAAAATGAAAATTGATGAGAATTGGATCTTGTGTTTTGTTTTGCCTTTCAAGAAAATTTATGTAAATGCAGCATAGCAGGGCTGTTGTCACTGTTTCCCTTCAAAGGCAAAAAATCTTAGTACTAAACAGAAAATGTGTTCTTTGAACAATATTTGAAGAATTAGACTTTAAACAAAAATCAACAAAATTCCCTCCAAAGAAAGGGTTAAAAAGAAATCCGCTAAAGTTTCCCTAGGGACAGGATAGTCCAGTTTTGAAAAAAGTCATTGTTATGCTAGTAATAGGATATGTCTTAAGCTTGTTCTTAAGTCTTATTTTCTTTACTGCAGGTTGAGAAATTTTCTCTCCATCGCGTTCCATGCAGTTGTTCTGGAAAGGAATGGCAAAGCTGAGCAAGGCTTCACAACGAAAAATAACCCCTCTTCCTGTAAAGGCAAGACTCTGCCAAAATAAATAGGGACTGCAGCAAATAGTACAGATGGTCATTTCTTTTAAGCGTGCGTGTGTGTATTATATATAACATGAATATACATATCTAGTATATATGTGTGTGTATTTACAAGAATTTGCATATGTATCAAAGTTTTCAAATATATACATTCTGGAGCCTATATAATCAATGCAAGCTTTCCTGGAAACTGGACTCTTAGCACAGCCCAGCCCTCCCACAAGTTCATCTTGTAGAATCCTGAGATGAAGGTTAGCATACTGGGATACAAAAGCTAATTTCTTAACAACAATAAAGTTACGGAAAGCAATGCAAGCTTTTGAGGCCTGAAACAGCCAGATGAAAATGGCATGGTCCGGTGATTAGAAGGTTTTAGTAGGAAATAATACTTTTCTTGTCACTGGTCTGCGTTGGCAGAATGAGTGCAGCAGCTGGAACGCATATGCAGAGTGTTTACTGGAGCGACTCTTACACTTTCAGACAGAAGGAAATCCTGTGCAGGATTGGAAAGCGCAGAGAGCTGTCACCAGGGAATAGGCTGTCTGTGTGTCTCCATGAAATAAAAGCTGTGCGGACCACAGACCCTGCAGTGGGCACTTCCTGCCCCCTTTGCTGCAGCAGTTGCTTTTTCTCTTTGCTTTTTTTTTTTTTTTTCTTTTTTTCTGGAAGATATCAAATCTACTGGTATTATCAACAGAAATGCTGATGAAGCTCAGGATTTACTTTGTATCAAACTTCAAAAATCTGATTAAGGGTGGGGTTTTTTGTTGTAGTTATGTTCTTTTTTTTTGTTTGGCAAAAGGAGAACCTGGAAATTTTGCCATCTTTCGGGTCGCATAGATTGATCTTTCTAGGCTAAAAAGACATCTGATATTACTTGAGGTGATTTTTTTGGTTTGGGGTTTTTTTTTTTCCCCCAAAGCTGTGTAGGTTTTTAACTACTGTGAATGCGTTTAGACCAGTAGCAAATCCCAGCAACTAAAAGCTGCGAACACATGGAGAGTTTTATTGTTTGCAATGACCGGTATCTACTAATGAATAAGAAAACACGTTCGTTATCCAAATAAGTTTAAAAATCTTAAATTAATTATGTGTTTGTGTGACAGATTTGTGGGAGGGATTTCAAATATAATCACCATCAATCTGGCTACAGCCAAAATAAATTTTATGAAAAGTAAAACAAACTGTTGCACAGACGAAGTAGGCCTTTAGGGGCTCAGGCAATAATCTGTGTTTTCTTATTTAGCTGTGTATGATATTTCTGTTCATTTCTTGTCCAGATAGAATCTCAGTATATATAACATTGCTATTAAAACTAAGGAGAATCAACGTATACCACTACCCAAACGGGAAGGAAGAAAGAAATGAAAGAAAGAAATGCATACTTAAAATTTTTGTTTCAAATAAACAAGCCTTGCCCAGGTAACTGTGTCAGGCATGGTGCAATTGTAAAGGTGAGCATAAAACGTAAAAGCTTTAATTCCAGGATGGCGACTTCTCACAGAAACATGTGACTGTGTTGGGGTGTATGTTCTGGAAACCCCAGATGCTGCTGTCACTACTAATAAAACTGTTACGAGGTTCAAACTTTTGGTGAAGTTCCTGCGTATGTTCTTTCTTTTACTGAACAGAAATGTCAAATTTAATCAGATGAAAGAGAGAGGTGGGGCCCCAGTTTCAGAAGCACATAAGCAGCGCTTACGCAGGAGCAAAGTGGCCTGTAGCCCCAGCCGGCGCCATCTGCTCTGGCCGGGGCTCGGTGGCACGCGATGGATGGGGGAAGCCGTGCTGGTGTTTGGGTGATGGTGAACCAGACCATGAACGCTTCCCTGGGCTGAGGCGCTGAAGGCTACTGAGCACAGCAACTGACTCCCAACCGACCTGCTCCAGTAGTCAGTATAATTGATGAGGAAAGGCTTAAATTTCTACCTGCATGTTCCCATAAATACACATCGGTAATTTTTGATTGTTTTCTTGACAGTGTTCTGCAAATATATTTTAAGGAGATTTTTGCCTAAGAAAGGACTTTTGGGTTGAGCTGAAGGCATGTCACAATCTTTCATTCACAACTTCGAATGCATTACATACAGCTGCCAAAAAAATCTGCTTTTGCATCGTTGTCCAGCTTCCCTGTTCTTGTTATTGGTTTCCAGTTAGTGTAATGGGAGTATGTGGCTGTCATTCAAACAGATGAAAATCTTTGGCATTGAAAATATATCAAGGGGTGCCTGTTTTTTAAAGGAAATATACCCCTTCCTACTATTGCATGGTTTCTTGATCAGATAAAACACATCTTGTGCTAACGTTTAAATTAAATGCACTGCATTCTGACCCAACAATAACAAAATCAAACCCACTCATTGCCAAGTATCGTAAGCTCTTAAAATACATTCAGACAGTGCGATGATATTAATAGGGAAGCAGATATCAGGTTTCGGCCGACAAAGCAAACCACACGGTGGAACATGAGAAGTACTGTGCTTACTGACTTCAGAATAAAATGGAAGACAGAAGCACTATCAAAAACTATACTAATAATCTAATACTGTACATTTATATGGAGACTTGGCCTGGCATATCTCAAAGATGCTTCACAGAGAGAGACATTTTTATCTTATCTCTCCATCTAGGTGGCTGAGGTAAAGAGGTTAAGCAATTTGGACTCAGATTTCAGAGAAAGCATTTTCCAAGGTGTGTCTCAGCAAAGGCTCTTTAAGAAACTAGGTTGTACTGCGGCAGAGAGATACAACAGTAGACTCGGAAACTGCTAAACTCCACCAGAATTTGGTAGGACACTGGGAAAAACTTCACTGTGTGCTTGCCTGGTTCTTAAACTCTCCTGTTAAGCATGTCTACTAGCTATATTTAAGGGTATGAGGGGTTACTGGGATGGACTTTTCGTCTCATCTACTGTGGCTCCCAGTGGCAAAGTTAGGAATAAAACTTGGCTTGCACTTTTCTTTTTTCAAGGCTGTAGTTATCATAGGTAAACATGCATCCACACTACATATTCTGTTGACATATTGATAATTAGTTTTTTTAAAAGCTTGTAAGAACTGTTGTTACAACATTATAATATGATTGATAGGAAGGCTGAATTTCTTGGCTTACATGTCGTTGTCCTTATATATCTAGATCATACCTACTCTGAGAGGGAAGATTAGAGTTCTATAATGTTTTACCCAAAAGAGCGGACTATGAAAACAAACTCGTTCCAGCTCTGGTAGCTGCCTGGTGATTTCTAACAACACATTGCAGCTGCATCAGTGGTTTCCCTGGCCATACCTATCATCTGGGAGGGTGTTCTGCACCAGAGGGTGTGCACGGTTCTTTCCAGGTCTCAGTAAGAAAGACATGGCTAGAAATAACATAATGAAATTGCTTTAATAGTAAGATAGAAATAGGAAGAGAAATAGAAATAGTGAGTAAATCTTGCATCCTTTCAGATGCTAGGAACCCTGCTTCTGTGCTGCATCGGACGGACCCTGGGTAGACAGCCACAGCGTGCTGTGCAGAATTCCCCTATGTGGAGGAGCTCAGTGTCCCTCCCAATGCAACAAACAAAACGATATTGCCTGTCTTGACAGATAAGAGTGTTATCTCTTTCTCTCTGTCCACCAGCGCATATCCAGCTGCGCATATCCAGGAACGATACCCAGGAACAGTACATGTTCAGGCCAGTCCAGCATGTCCTCTGTCATTGCCACATACATTGTCACAGCGGTCAGTCCTACCAGCACAAAGGTTACTAGGTCTATTATGTCTGGTACGGCTTGTCCAAGATCACTAACTCCCCAAAGACAGTATCTTCTGCAAGACTCCCAATATGGAAGGAAAATTCCTGACTATAGAACAGCAAAGATGTTTTCTCACTGATACAGCAGGTTTTGCTTTGCTTTTCTTTGCCTGATGATGATCATAGTCATTTGCATAGTCATATCATTTGCATAGGGAAAACACAGGGGCTGATTTACTGAAGATCCCTTAGGTTAGGATGCACCAAATGAAGCACAGTTTTCCATATGACCTGTCTGTGAGATAAAGATTATCATCTTTGTGTAGTTATGTCATTTTTTTATCCTGGGCAGAATTTGTTCTTCTTTTCTTTTTAATTAACCTGTTGTAATACCAGACCTCAGCACATGGCCCGAGAGCCTACTAATGGAAGGCAATCCAGTCTTGACTTCTGTGTTAAATTTGCAAAGTTATGCAATAGTATGGATTATGGAATTGTCTGCTTCCTGCAGTCTTGATTGTAGGCTTATTGATAATAATTATTTCATAATCTAATTTATACAAGTTTGAATATTGGCGCATTCACTGTAATTGCATGCTCCTGATAGGTCTTGGACCAAACTCATGGAAATAATGGAAGAATCACAGACAGCTTAAATACCAAGGAACGGTTGGTTCAGCTTTGGTAGTGTGCAGGACATTGGTAAAGAGAGTAAGCTAATTTGTACACTAGTTAAAGCCATCCAGCACAGGAGGTTCATTTATTACTGAACAGTTAAGGAATTCTTCCTGCAGAAGCCAAAAACCTTTCTCAAAGAATTGAAGCTCATTTAGCTGATGTCTTCCATAGGTTGTCAAAATGTTGTCTTCAACTGTTTTGGTGAACAACTGCAAAAATATGTTCCTGAGAGTGTCTAGGATCCGGTCAAGACTACAAAACCTGGATGCCCAAGTATTTATCATGGAAACAGACTCTAGAACAAATTTCACTCTTGGTATCACTGTGCACCTGTGATCCCATAAAGGAAATAGAAAACTTTGTGGGAAATTTGTCCTTGTGTCTTGTTTGAGTTCTTTCTGTTAATGGGCTTAAGTGCTGCTGCTGTTATGTAAACCGGAATTAAAACACAGGTTGTATAAATATATTGCATTCGAAAAATTCAGTGAATTTGGTTCACTGTCAGTGATTAAATGGCCTCACTGCTTGATATCTACCAACTGTGCAGAGAACCACCCAAGGGTTTGCTTCTGAGCTATAACAAGTTGAAATCTAGAACATTATTCTGATAGTGCAGAAGTTCAATATTTGTGTATATATTCTTTTTGCAACAGGGTAGAATACACTGGGTACTGCTGATGGGATGGGACCACATGTCACATCATCTCTGCCTCTAACCAGAGCTATCTCCACAACAGCATACTGTACCACAGAGGCAAAACAGTAAGTCTGACATTGTGGGCTGATGTTCTGGACAAGAGAGTTTTGTGCACGCAGATTATGCGGGCTTCATCTGATTGACAGCCTTTGCACACCCTGGCAAGTAATTTGTGGTGCTCCTGAGCTTTGCTCTCAGGATTGTCAGTCTTTGGCTAGTGTAAAGCAGTGTCCTTGCCATTTGCTGCCTGTCACTGGTTGAAGTTTAGTACGTGTTAACATGCTTGCATTTCAATACATCTGCCTAAGGAGATGCAAACAGAAGTGCCAACTTCTATGTTAAATCCCTTCTGTGCATCCTTTGTCACTGAAAGGTTGTTATCAAGAAAAAAAGAGAACTGTTTCCAACACGTTCACTCTTGCAAGCAATGCTTCTTCAGCATCCTCTTTGGTTTTTTATTTAACTATGGGGGGGATTCCTCTGCCTGTTGGTGCACCCTGTCATTCAATTAATGTTGGAAGAACGCTTTGGGGATATAGAGTTATGCCAAGATATCCAGGTTCTGCCATAGTACTGATGCTGTCTCCACCAAGAGGCCTGGATACCCTCAGTTCTTTCAGTGTGTTTCAGTTCACCTCATTGCCTGAGAAGTTTACTGAGAAACTGTCTTAGAATTGCACAAAATGAGGGGGGTTTTCTTCAGCTCCTCCCTGCCTTGTCCAGTCTGGTTAATCCGGTTAATCCTTAGTTTATGAATAGATTTTTGCTGAATCGATCATTATTTCTTTTTCGGATATGCAAATCACGGAATCACGGAATTTTCAGAGTTGGAAGGGGCCTCTGGAGATCATCTAGTCCAACTCCCCTGCTGACGCAGGAATGCCTACAGCACATTACTCAGGACTGCATCCAGGCGGGTCTTGAAAATCTCCAGAGAAGGGAACTCCNCTACCAGGACCCCCAGATCCTTCTCCTCAGAACTGCTCTCCAGCAGGTCCACCCCTAACCTCTCTTGGTGCCTAGCATCCCTCCTCCCGAGGTGCAGGACCCTACACTTGCTCTTGTTGAACCTCATTAGGTTCTTCTCTGCCCAGCACTCCAGCCTGTCCAGGTCACGCTGGATGGCAGCGTGGCCCTCTGGAGTGTCAGCCACCCCTCCCAGTTTGGTATCATCAGCGAACGTGCTGAGGATACACTCTATCCCCTCATCCAGGTCATTGATGAATATATTGAACAAGATTGGACCGAGTATTGACCCCTGAGGTTCACCACTGGTTACAGACCTGGTTACACCACTGGTTACAAAGTGGTGGGGTTTGCTAGCTTTTCCTTATAAAGTGACCAAAGCTTTGATGCTGGTTGAGTAGTCTTTAAGGCAGGTCATTCGGACGCTCTAAAGGCTTGCGAGAAGGGAATGGGACTTCATTATTTATAGATTGTTATGGTTTGCTATAGCTCAGGTTAATAAAATTCAAGACAGGTCAACCTGAGGTCTTTAGGAAAATAATTTACAAGTAGATTGACAGCTAAGGAACCTGTCTGAACCTGAACATAAGAACTGTAAGTGAATGAAGTAGGTGTTTGAAGTTCAAGCTCTAGGAAAACAAAACAAAAATAACCCACTCCCCAAATCCTTTCTGATGGGAGACAGAACTCTGGTGACTCAATCAGAACACAAATTTACATTTTTTAAAATTACACTAGCGGTATTTTCACAAAAACAGAACCAAGTAGTATCACGATTAACATTGCACTTGAAAAATTTCCAGGGTATACACGTTCATTGCTTAACTATGTGGTGAGCATAAGAATTGGTGCATTCACCTTCAAAGTACTGTATAATCTTTAGCTAACATCCCTCATACCCGTGCCTTTTTCACAGCTGTCCTGTGAGTTACAGGAAAACATAGACCTTCTCGAAGAGTTTTTGTATTGATAGATACTTTTATTGAGAAGAAGCCACCTTTGGAGGATCCATCACAGTGGAAGACTCTGCATAAAGGAAATCATGTGTCTTTTCTGGATCATAATCTGTGGTCTTCTTCCTCAAGCAGCCACAAGATTGGTAAGGGAAAATAGGAATGGGAATACACAGCGCTAATTAACTGATGAGGGAGGCACTTGTTCAATATTTAATTTTTTTGAGCTGAGATACAGGTTAAGAATTAGTGAACTTTTACATGCTTACATTGGAATGATCATATATTTTTAATCATGCCTAATAAATAAGGAAAAAAATGTGTAAGGGAAGCTGTAAATCAGGTTCTAAATAGAAAATAATTTTATGCAGTGAATGATACACTAATCAATATGAAGTTACAATTTTGCTGCTAGAATTACTGACCTCTGCCTTTTCTTCTTGGTAGATATTTAAGGCCTGCCAAAGCATTAAATGGCAAAAGTAATTTAATTTTTATCAGCTCAGTTACTTCTTTTTTAGCCATTTACAAGCTCCAGCTTACTTTGTGGGACATATTAGTAGTCCTTTCATTAATTTTGTAAGAAAAATATTGCAGAACATTCGTTCATAGGCATGATTTTTGATGTATGGTTCCAGATGTGAGTAAGGAAGCTGTATTGTATGTTTTGAGGTTTTCCTATTGAGCATTTCTGAAATTTCAGAAATGAACACTGAGTAGGTCTAAAAGATACAGTATGGGGTGCATGAGAGATGTTTTTGACACAATAGGGTCAGAGAAGTTAAAGACACGTTCTTTGTTGGCAATTTTGGCAGAAATACTAAAACACAATGTGGGAACTGCAAACCTTATGACATTCGGTAAAATGTGAAAGGCTTCGTGTCTGTAATATATGACTTGATGTCATGTATATGAGTTGGTAGCTTTTGCACAATATATAATGAATCTCACTTTTTTGTCTGAAGTTTGAAAAGATTTTCCCAGTGTAAATAACTCATGTTTGAAGTCCAGTGTGAATTTAAAACACCCTGTTGTCCAAGTGTAAAAAAGTTCATTTCATGATGTTGCAAATAATTCATTCTGTATTCTTAACTTAATGGCTCCTTATAAAAATGTAAACCATTTTGAGAAACCTCTGGTATCCAAATGAAGGATGTATAAAGAGAGTTATGTATAAAAGCAGGGAATCAATTACCCAGCTGCGTCACTGGAACTTGAAGTTCAGTTACAGTCCCCCATTACTTTGCTGGGTCTTTTATTTGCTGCTCTTGTGTGGGCTGCAATAAATATAACACAACTAGACCTTTCTGCTTTTGTTAACTGAGCTCCCCTGGCTTCCACTGTTGGAATGTAGCATTATGTCTTGAGAGGCAGCACCAACATTTCAGAACCATTTCAGAAAAAGGTCTGTAAACCTTTTATTTCTAATTGTATTTGTATTGTATTCAACTATATTTGCCCTTAGGGGAGTGGGAAGCTGTGATACACTGAGTCCATTTTACTTGAGATGCCAGTTGGACTGGAAGAGGAACTGTCTGCATGGTAGCAGAGAAGGAACCTAACCAAGACAGGAGGCACCTAAAACCAGCTGTACTGGATCTGGCCAAAGCCTAATGTTCTGCATAAGGCAAATCCAGAGATAATTCACCTCTGATATATACTGTAGCACCATTGTAGGAATGATACAGCAAAGCTTAATCTGAACCCTTGTCAGAGGAGAGTTGATTAGTGCCACAAAGATGATTGAGGTACCTGATTTATGAGGAGAAGCTGAGGGAGCTGGGACTTTTCAGCCTGGAGAGTCTTATCAGTGGCGGGGGGTGGGGGTTGGGGTGGAGTTAAATAAAGAGGGTGAAGGCAGACTCTTCTCAGTAGTGCCCAGTGAGGACAAGAAGCAACAGGCACTAGTTGAAACACAGGAAATTCCATTTAAACGTAAGAAAACACTCTTTTACTGTGGTGGTGATCGAACACTGGAACAGGTCACACAGTGAGGTTGTGGAGTCTTCATTCTTGGAGACATGCAAAACCCAACTGGCCATAGCCCTGAGCAACCTGCTCTAGCTGATGCTGTTTTGAGCAGGGGACTGGACTCAATGATTTCCCACGGTGCCTTCCCACCTCAACAGTGCTGTGATAGTGCAAGTTTATTTTAACACAAAACTGACTGCACTCACTCACAATCCCAATCTCATACTCACGTACTCAAAAGCACCACTTTGCATGTGTCCAAATATTCTTGCCAGCATGCAGGCACTAAGACCTGTGTCTGGACAGGGTTCCTTGAGGTGAAAGAGGAGAAGGAAATCTGGATATTGAGTTCTCATCACATCTCCTGTTATCCTTAGGCTAGCAACTGTGAGCTGGCTTTGGATGTCCTGTTGCACCCTTCAGGTGCTGACCATGATTGTGATCTTCCGTCTCTCCATCCTATCTCACCTTTCTGAGTATTTATCCACTGTCTACCTTACCTGGTGTCTTAAAGCTCCAGCCCTTTAGCTCCCTGCCATTATCTCTCAGCGATGTCAGCCTTTGTCTGATCTGGGTGGAGACTGTCCCGTATTCTCAAATCTTCCCTGATTTCTCATTCTGGGTGTCCTGGAAAGCTGCATGTAGATGTGCTGGGAACTTGAGCATCTGCTAATCTGGGTGCCACCAGTACCTGCAACAATTACATACCTTTTTCTGCTCTTTGTTCTGGTGCTGACACACCCAGATATACCTCTTCATTTTCCATTCATCCAGTCTTAGCATTTTTATTACAAATTTCTACACCCCAGCAGTCTTTAGTGTACAACTAAAGTCTGTATCCATAGGTTTAATAACCCTTGGTAAACTTTTATTTTCCCTTATTAATTTGTCAAATTGGTTTTTGAACATATTTATAGTTGGGGGGCTTTACCTTCCACAGCATTGGATGGCAATTAATTTACTATAAATCCTGTGGGGAAAAAATGCTTCCTTTTATTTGCTTTACAGCTGCTGCCTGAGAGTTTGCTTTGGCATCCCCTAGGTCTTGTGTCAGGAAAAATAACAAATAATTGGCCCATATTAACCTTTCTATTCCAGTCATGATTTGAAGACTCTAGCATATCTTCCATCAGTCATTTCTTTTCCAAGCTGAAGAATCACAACCCATTGCCCCTCTTCTCTTCTGGGAGTAATTTTATCCTTCTTGCTTTTCTCTATCCTTTTTTCTGCTCTGCCACATGATTTTTGAGATCTAAAGGTGTGTACAACACAGAAGGTACAGGGGGGTTAAGGGGTTGAACCATGGCATAATGTTGCATTGCTGCTTTGTTCTCTGTTCCTTTCCTAATATTTCCTAAAATTCCATTTGTTTCTTTTGCCTTTACTGAGCACCACCATCCGACAGGTGTACCTGCAAAAGCTCCAGAATCTCTTTCCTGTGTTGTGGTGAGTATTTAACAGCCCATAAATGTACATGTTTTTCCCTCTGCATGGGTTTATTTGCACTTACTGATTTTCAGTGTTATCTGTCATTTCATTACCCAGTTCTTTTGCAATTCTTTGCAATCTTGCAATCGAGCAGTTTTTACCATCACCAAACCTCATAACTTCATTATTTACTTCCTTTTCCAAATCATTTTTGTAGATAAGTCAGATAACACAGATTCCAGCTCATTTACTCTTTCAAATAATCTGGACCGATCTGTGCTGCATTGCTTCCCTTTGCCAAAGGGACCTAGATTGACCTCCCAGTTAAACAATATATATGCAACTCTTTACCAGCATCCCAAATTGGTTCCTACCAAGTTGCCTGATAAACAAGTCAGTCTTCCTGATCTGCACTTTCCCAGCTGCTCATGTGCCTGCTCTGAAAAGCAGTGTCATATTTGCCATCTTCCCTCGCTACAGTACTGGCAGAGGTTCAAGCAGTAAATTGTACCAGCTAATAGTTTAAGAATTTCATAGCTGAGTTTCTTAGGACTCCTGAGCGAACGTCACCTCCTCCGGCCAATTTGTTACTGTTTTAGTGATTTATTTTAAGACCTTTTCTCCTGACTTTTCAATTTGAGACAGTTCTTCCAGGTCATTCCCCTGAAAAGAAAGGATCCTCTATAAGTTTCTCAGTAATGAAGTAGCTCTTTTGTTATAACTGTATCTTCTGCAAGTGCTCCTATTAGGCTGTGATCATCTGTCAGCCCTAAAGGCTCTCTGGCAGCCTTTCTGCTTGCGATGATTTTGAGAAGGATTTTTATTGCTAGTTTTTACTCTTTTAGAAAGTTCTTTCTCAAAGTCACTTTTGTCCTTTCTTACTCTGGTTTTAGTTTTGATGTGCTTTAATTTATACTGTTTTCTGGTTTTCTCCATTGTATACGAGCTCCATATTTTGAAGTATGCCTCCTTGTTTCTAATAGTCTTCTTTACTCTGGTGTTTAGCTCTACCATCTTTTATTTCACTTCCTTAAAAATCTCCAGCTAGCCATATATTTTTACAATATTTTCTGTAAACAACTCTGTACCACTTGTGAGTAACTTCTGTTGATTCTTGTTACGTCTTTTTGTCTAACCTACCAATTAATTACTCCTGGATGAGGTTTTTGGTTTAGGCTTTTTAAATCCTCCGAGGAGGTAGATTCCGAGTACATCGTGGCCCAAATTTTCAAAAGTAACATTTTGAATCAGAACTGCTGCTAGGTTCAGAAATTAATCAATCAACAGTTTCTTTTGTTGGAATTTCTCTGACCAGTTGCTTCAAGAACATAGTTACTGCAGGAAATGGCATTTGTCCATCTATATGACTGTTATGGTTTGAGAAACCCACAACAATTTATTGTCATTTAGACAATTATTCTATTACCCGATGACCCCTCCCCACCCAGGAAGGGGGAATCGGGAAGAAAACCAGGAAACGCAGGGGTTGAAATATAAACAGATTTAATAGAATAAGACTAAATAATTAGTAATAATAACACTAAAGAAGCAATAGGGATCCCAATACCAATCTAAAGATATATAAGGATTATACTCAGCGAACTATATCAGTAGGAAGCTGTGCACTCCCAGCAGTGGACAGCAAATGTTGGACACTGCGAGTGCTACAGCTTCGAGAGGAAGGGAAGGCCTCAGGGGTCCAGCACCAGGGCAAGGAGTTCTCTGGATCGCCGCCATCAAGGGAGAGCCTTCCTCCTCAGCAAACTTTCTAATTTATATTGAATGTGACGTTCATGATACGAAATAATCCTGTTGGCCAGCTTGGATCAAGTACCCGGGGTCTCGCTCCTCCTCATCCCAGAACCTGGCTAGCCTGAAAACACTGAGACCTTGACACCCACACACCATATCTGACTATAAAGTAAATATTTTCACAAATTCAGACACTAGAGTCTTCTAAAAGTACAATTTTCCCAAGCATTAGAAAAGAAATTAGTCCTGTGTCGCTCAAACCAGGACAATGACACCACCAAATTGCCTCACTTCTGTGTGTGTCCAGTGGCTGTGGTCTCACTCAGCATGTCATCACCGACAGGTTGATATGGTTGTCATACTGCCTTTTACCAAGCACCAAGAGAGCCTAAAACCCTTCCTGTCAAAGTTTAAACCCAGACATTCTAGGTCAATCTTTGCATGTTGTTAGACTTCTAGCATTTGTATGGAAATAAGTATTTATTTGTGGTCTTCTTGTCTATTTTGGTGTGCACTACATAAATAGAAATTTATTATTGAGACTGCTGTTGAGGTGTCATTGTTTCCTATCAGAATTTTATTGATTTCTGACCTAACTTGTGTTCTTTCAAAGGATAGAGAGTTTTTATGACTTTCCCTGGAGACGATGAGTCATTCCAATCTTCATGCTCTTTCCACAGCCTTTCATTTTAAAACTCCCCTGACACCTTTGTAACTTAAGTGCCTACAATGTGAGTTTTTTTGGAGTAGACAGAGACTGTCTTTCCTCTGTAGGCCAATTTCAAAAGTGTCCTTGGTTAATTAATCTTCTTTTCTAATTAATCCCTCTTCCCTGATCAGCGAGAGAGAGAGAGAGAAAGAGAGCAGTTAACCAAAGTGCTAATTTATAGGGCATTTGAATAATTATGTACTGGTTGCCTAGGTTAATGCACATCTGTTAAACAAACATCTGTCACAACTAGCAGGGTGGAATCTGGTCTCTCCTGGAGTGGAAAGGGTTGCACCAGAGCTCAAGTTAAGGCTACCAGCCTGAATTAGTCATGTCGTTTGCAGCACAACTGGCTTGTTCAGAGATATCTCTGTTATCTCCACAGGACAATGCACTGGTTTATGTAATCACACCATGAATTCCTTATAGAGTACATGAGTAAAGGCAAATATCCAAAATGAGTTTCACAGCCACCAGTGGTTCTATGAGTACTCTCCAAGCAGGAAGTAATTTAAGCCAAACAATAGGAAATACTGAGAACGTAATGAAGTTGAGAAATATATTTCTCAGTAAGACATATATGTTTAACTCAAAGCTTGTAGATGGTGCCTCTGTGGGACCAGGATTCACAATTCAGAATATTCCTCTGGGGTTTGTTACCCAAGACCATCTTTTGGATGTCTTAGATGTAGCAAAAGTACTTGACAGGAGATCAAGGATGTAGACATGAAATGTTATTTTTCATTATATATACACTTGCAGGACACCCCAAAGGCCTGCATAATAAATTATTATTACACGTCACAAAAAAGAACTTTGTACATACTCTGACTTTTTTTTTTTTTTTTTTTAAATATTAAA
>VYXH01008807.1:495231-531128 GCA_013397275.1 Burhinus bistriatus
ACGTCACAAAAAAAAACTTTTTACATTCTCTGGCTTTTTTTTTTTTTTTTTTTAAATATTGAATATCACCCTATGTGCTAAGAAATTTGACTGACATCACAGGTGAATCTGGAAGTGGGAATTTTGAGAGAGCATCCTAGGCCCATGAATGAAGACAGAACTATGGACATTTTTTTGTGTGTGTGTAAGTATCAATTCATATTGCAGTCAGCGTAGATGTGAAGATTTGGCCCGTTCTTTCAAACTCTGAAATATCTAACTCAATTTTGCATAATAGGAAAGATTCAAAATGATATGTGAAACCTATCTGCAAAATGCCAAACCATTTGAAACTGTTAATGATGACGAAAAGACACATTCCTGGATGAAAATGAAACTGTGTATCTTCATCATAGGTACTCTTCCTGGAGGTAGCTACAATTCTTTAAATTCAGTATCTCACTGACTCTTCCAATAAGTAATAAAGGCTGAATGAGATGAAGAGATTTGGGAATAAATGTCATTATTCTAGAGCCTGGAAGTACAGTGAATGGCCAAAACCATCTGCAAAATATTTTTGGAGTGAATGAGCAACATGTCACTGAACATTGCAGTGAAGGAGAAAATGAGAATTCATTTCCAGGCTCAACCTGGCTTGCTGCTTCCTTGTAATATGAGACCATTTCAACACAGGCAGCTTATAAATAAAGTCTTCTCATTGAATGTGGAAAATATTGCACACGTTGTGTAATGTATATGTTAAATAAAAAAGTCTCCCTTGTTGGATTGGCAGTTTGAGGCTGCTCCATTAGCTCAACAGCAGAGTTGTGGGCCCCTTGGCCCCATCCCACCAACCCTAGCTTGGCTTGGGAAGTTAATTTTGAATTTGGCATGGGCACAAATTTATTTAAGGCAATGTTTGTTAGGTTCTAGCTGGTGGATGGAAAATACTGTATTTGATGCCCAAATTATGACCTCCTGTGTGGAACTCCAGAAATTACTTAAAACTAAGAATAGGAGAAAATATAAAGTGTAGGCATAGATGTACTTCAGCAGTTTCAGTTACTATGGCTTCAGCCAGCTAAAACACTCAGCAGCAGAGCCGAAAAGACAAAATATTAGTCCTACAAGATCCTGTGTGGCTGGGCCCTAAAATTTCTTATCAGCAAAAGCACTTTGAACTGAATTTACTAAACAAAAGGGGTTAACAGAGTAAGATTTTGCTGGATCTAAGTTGCTCCGAATTAATCTCTCTTTCCCCTTCAGTCAGAGCTGGCTGTCAGGTACTTTCAAGGACTTTTCTTTGAGCATGTGCAATTTTCTTTTCCCTTTTATTAAAAAGAAATTGACTGTGTTTCTGCACTACTAGCTCTATCTACCCTTCAGCAATTTTGCCCTCTTGCCTAACTCTTTATTTTGTAGATGACTAATATTGTCTCTCCTCATCTTTCTCACCCTCTCCCTGCTTCCAGCTCTCATAAACACTGTCATTGCCTTGGTTTCTGTAGCCCACATAAGCTTTGACCAGACTAACAGTGTTACAGAACCACGATAACATTGCTGGGGAAGCGAAGGAACTTTAATAACAAGCTCCTTTTATGAGAGAAGGTAATCTTTCTGGGAAAGAGCAAATAAACTTGCTCTTTGTTTTGAAATTTCTTCTGTTTATTTTCAGCTAAACCCCATATTTTTCCCATGTTGTTAATGTTTTCAGGTGCCTTTCTTATTTTTTATGGTTGTTATGACCTTAACATTCATCAAAGCTGAATAGCTAAAATTGATTTGGTTTAGACATAGCAACAGAATGAGTCATGTCAGTAAACTTGTTCAACCATTTACTGAAGTCTGGAACCTCATGTGTGTTTGCAATACATACATGCTTGAGAGGAGCCTTGCTTAGTGGTTGCCCTAACAAAGACATTCCTTTGAGTCCGTCTCCATTTGTGACTTATTCCTGCTACTGCTGTGCATTTGTGACTTCCCTCTGTTTTTTTGGCATCCATAACGACTTGGTGAAAGAGCCCAAAGATAAAGCTGGGTTTTGGGAGGAGGGGATATGCACGACACCGAAGTTACCCTTTGTCCCCTTGAAGCAGGGGTCAAGTTGGAGAAAAATACGGGTAGCATTCTGGCTAGCAGGTCGGGCAAATTAATTTATTGACATTTCCTTTAAAGAAATACAAGTCATACAGGCTTTATTGGTTCCCTATGAGAAGCCACATTTGATTGTTACAAGGTCAGAGATATAGATGTCAAACTTGCATTGTGTCATGCATTATTCCAGCGTGTGAGTCTTATTTTTTGGAAGATTAAGAAAAAGACAAGCTTAGAAATCATCTTATATGTATTTAGCTAAAATCACTAGTAACTTGTTTCGAGGTGAAATCAGCTATAGTTCTTTGCCTTCAAAGAAACAGAAGATAACCTGAATGCATTTGAATGTTACATGGATGAAGCTTTTAAAGGTTGATAATGTTACGGTTGCTACAAATGACTGTTGCTCAGAAATACTGTCAAAAGATTTAAGAACCTAAAAATAGTTTTTCAGTACTGCAGGGGCACAGATGGGATAGTTACAGCTGTTCTGAAAAGCATATATCTGAATTTCATAAATCTTGTTTATTCAACCATACTTTTCTAGGAAAAAGACACACTGTCACTGTGAGTGCCCAGTTCTTTTGAGCTCAGTTTTCATAACTACATGTACAGAGAGTTGTAAACAGACTACAAGTCAGCTTTAACAATATTTTATAATAGCCTTTAATTTAGTGGTCAGTAAATTATAGGAAACACTCTCTGCTAATCTTGCCAATACATTTCCCCAAAGTTTCTCCCAGTAACCGCATTATTTTTGCTGCCCAAATCACTGTTATTTCCTGGACTGCATTTCCAAGTGGCTGACTGATGTGTGTTGAAGAATATCATGAAATGTAGAGTAACTGAACTGATGAATGAGTGTCAACAATCAGTAAGGGCAAATCATGTCTGACAAATTTGGTTACAGTGTTGGTGGATAAGGGAAGAGCAACTGATGTCATCTACCTGGACTTGTGCAAAGCTTTTGACGCTGTCCCACATGACATCCTTGCCTCTAAATTGGAGAGACATGGATTTGACCAATGAGCGACTCAGTGAATAAGGAACTGGCTGGATGGCCGCACTCAAAGGGTTTCTGTCAACAGCTCAATGTCCAAGTGGTGACCAGTGACAAGGGATGTTCTTCAGGGGTCGGTACTGGGACCAGTGCTGTTTAATATCTTTGTTGGCGACATGGACAGTGGGATTGAGTGCACCCTCAGCAGATTTGCCGATGACACCAAGCTGTGTGGTGCCGTCAACACACTGGAGGGAAGGGATGCCATCCAGAGGGACCTGGACAGGCTTGAGAGGTGAGCCCGTGCAAACCTCCTGAAGTTCAACAAGGCCAAGTACAAGGTCCTGCATGTGGGTCGGGGCAATCCTAAGCATAAATACAGGCTGGGTGGAGAATGGATTGAGAGCAGCCCTGAGGAGAAGGACTTGGGGCTGTTAGTTGATGAGAAACTCAACGTGAGCTGGCAACATGTGCTTGCAGCCCAGAAAGCCAACTGCAGCCTGGGCTGCATCAAAAGAAGCGTGGCCAGGGGGTCGAGGGAGGTGATTCTGCCCCTCTACTCTGCTCTCATAAGACCCCACCTGGAGTACTGTGTCCAGCTCTGGAGCCCTCAACATAAAAAAGACATGAAGTGACTCCAGAGGAAGGCCGTGAAGATGATCAGAGGGCTGGAGAACCTCTTCTATGAAGATAGGTTGAGAGAGTTGCAGTTGTTTAGCCTGGAGAAGAGAAGGCTCCGGGGAGACCTTATAGTGGCCTCCCATTACTTAAAGGGGGCCTACAGGAAAGATGGGGAGGGACTCTTCATCAGGGAGTGTAGTGATACGAGGAAAGGTAACAGTTTTAAGCTGGAAGAGGGTAGGTTTAGATTAGATATTGGGAAGAAGTTCTTTACTGTGAAGGTGGTGAGACACTGGAACAGATTGCCCAGACAAGTTGTGGATGCCCCATCCCTGGAGGTATTCAAGGCCAGGCTGGATGGGGCTTCGAGCAGCCTGGTCTAGTGGAAGGTGTCCCTGCCCATGGCAGGGGGGTTGGAACTTGATGATCTTTAAGGTCCCTTCCAACTCTAACCATTGTATGATTCCGTAATTCTAATCCTTGGTGGCAGAAAGTCCATGTGAAGTGCTTGAACTTAAAGACATATGCACAAAAAGGCAATGGTAAACACCATTCTGTTGGCTTTTTCTAGTGAGATTGCTATAATAAAACCACACAGAAGGTGTGGCTTGCATCTTTCTGTGGAATGATAACAATAGTTATTGTTGTTGCTTTTAAATGAAGGTGTACCTGTAAATTTGTATTCACTGATGCTTCCATGGAATGTGGGTTTTGAGTGGTTTAAAGAACATCTGAGATGCAATTTACAAGTATACTGATATCATGAAAAATGAGAAACCTTATGAATATTACACAGGGATCTAGTACGTAACCTTGAACTTTTGCAGCCATCTTAGCTCAACTGGAATGCAACAATATACATTATCCAAGGCAAATTATTTTCTTGTAATGTGTCTATCACAAAGACAGCATAGCTGAGCTTCTGAATACAAATAATAAATATTAATAGCCGTGCCTCAGGAGAATTCTGCTGATTTGTTTAAGCTACCATCTCAGGATCTGAAGTTTTAAGGAGATGCCAATACAATCTGATGCAAGGTGAAGCAGCTGAGTTTTGCACACCACTTCTCAAGTAACTGTGTGGCTCCAATGAAGCAATGACAGCTGTAGTGAAACACTTTAAAAAGCAACCTTGAGCTAGTCTAGCTACTTTTCAGTGTGTGGCGCATGTAAAAAAACATCTTTGGATAGGTTCAGTAGTATTCTTTGGCACACTGACATTTTTATAAATTATGTCTTTCGCATTTAATATTTATGTGGAAGCTGTTTGTATGTTAGTGTTTGTGATGGGCCAGCTTCAAAAGGTTTGGAATTCCAGCTTCAGCTAAGTATTTAAAAGTTCAGAGGCTTGTCCAAGGCTTATCCAACCTCTCAAGTATGAAAACCCAGAGTGGAAACAGTCTGATGGGAATAACATATTGCCCTCAAATGGAGCCAGTCTTGTAACCCCTTTTGTTTCTTCTTTTCTCGCTTCCACCTCCTCCCTTCTGTGCTGTTCCTGAGGTAGGATCATCCCTTAGACCAGGCCTTAATGCCCTCTTCAGTCATACGTTTTCTAGGGACCGATTACTTCTACAAATCCCACAGGCGCTAAATCAGATCTGCTGTACTGAAGTTTCTATCCTTCTCCCCAGGACTGTTTCATATCTGCTGTATTATGTGATTTTTGTGCTGTTTTATTATTTTTTACATAAATGTGTGATTGAAGGAATACATCTTACTGCTGGAGTGGAAAGCCAATAAGGCTGGTGGCTCCTGCATCCAGCAGAGCTTTTTTGTAGTTCTGTAGAGGCTGCGAAGGAAATTGTGTCTCCTGTCCAAGAAAGTTTGCCCTTACCATAGGCAACTCTATTGTTCCTCTGGGAACACACTGGGAAAGCACTCTCTACTCTCCAGTGTTATTTTGGTGTGGAAGCGAGAAACAGCAAGAGAACGAATTGAATTAAAAATAAAAAATCCTTCTTTTCTCAGGCTTTCTAATTAGTTTTTTTTGGTATTTTCTTCTTACAGTTAAGGTGGAAATAATGCTAAGAGAATTTCCTTGGTGACGTTTTGGTGCTCTCGTCTGGAGCCACTTATAATAGAGGAAAAAATTAATACAACTCTTTAAAGGCTCAGTTAGACTCAGTTCAGGTTTTATACAAGTTTTGGATGAATTTGAAATCCAGATCTGAATACCCTCAGTCTTTGGTGAATTTGAAGTCTCTCTTTGAAAACCAAATTACTGGCAATCATTTCTTTTCATAAAAAAAAGGCTGACACAAAGTACCTCAGAACAGCAAGGCATTTAAAACCTGATTCAGCAGTTTACCAGCTGAAATTGCATCCAGGGAGGTCCAAGCCTGCAGTGGTGCAACGTGGGATGGCATCTACTTCTCCTCCACTTCTCTGCCTGATGGGAGCAAAACACCCTGTTACCTGCTCTCCTCTCGCTATCTCTGGTTCGTTTCTCCTTAATTATCCTGGCAGACCTATCATGATGATGGGTAGATTTTTAATGCTGATTATTTTCTAGTTGCTTTTTTGTTTATTTGTTCTCCTTGTCACCCCGAAACTCATGCGAATCCAGATTGCTGAAGGCTGAGCTGCTTTGCCTGCTGTGCAGGGTCAGCAACGAACGCAAAGATGGCCACTTTGTGAAATCACGGGCACCGTGAGAAAACAGCACCCAAGTGGAAACAACCAGCATGTCTATTTTCTTTACTGAAATGCTTTATTCTATGGGAGCATATAAAAAAATACAGGGCCACAAGTTTCATGAATAAGTTCACACAGAAAGTGTAAACAATTAGGAAAATTGTTCCTCCACTTATATTTGTTTTTCTCTTTCTGTCTGAGTGGTAGCCTTGAGCTTATGTGAATTACCGTGACGGGGAAGGCCTGCCAAGCTCTCTTTCTGAATAGTACTAAAATGTCTCTGGAATCTGTTCTGTGTGAGGAAAGCACAGACAGTACCTTTCCGCCAACTCTCACAAACTAGTTCGGTAAATAAAATATATGACTGCAAAAGGGAAAAAAAAAAAAAGGAAAAAAAGATACAGCCATCAGGCAGACTAATTTCAGGAATGGACACACACCACCAAGTCCATGGTCATCCGCAAATGATATCGTATTTTAAAAAGGTTACTTCACTAAAATATTTGTGACAGAAATGTGGGTGCTTGTAATAAGTGTGGTATGCTGCCAAAAGAATTCATATTCTAAAAAAATATACCAAGTAAAAGGGAATTTGTGGCCATTTGTCTTATAAACCTGTTTCCTGTTTTAGACTGAGTGGGTCAGAAATTCAGTGCTGTAAACCGGACGGATCCATTGACTTCTAATTTATAACAACTGAAAACAGGGTTTAGAAGGAGGCTAAGCAGGGTTTGAAAACCTTACTTCTGTCTGTAATATTTTTCATCTTCCTATACAGAGCAAATAACGAAACTGTATCTGAAACAGAGAATTACCTATGCTAGAGGGCATGGGATTGACCTAAGCTAATTTTCTCCCTCTTACACATGTACGCTCTGGAAAGACTGTTTTGAAAGGGTTTGGGGGTTTTTTCTGAGGCAGATGTGAGAAATCATTTTGGAAATTATACAACTGTGTTTCCAGATAGAACAGTCCCAGCTTTAGCCTCAGGTGGGGGAGTTTTCCATTTCCCTCTCAGCTTATATTAAATTACATTGCTTTCTTGTCATAGGCATAATCCTTTGATGAGAAAACCTTGACGATATTTCAGAAGAGGAAGAAAATCCATCTCTGCAGAGTCACCAGAGACTTTGGCTATTACTAATTGATTCTACATGGAGAGCAAACGGTGGTGACAGCCATCAGTCTGAAACGGTGAGACAAAGAGTTTCTGACCTTCTTTGAAGTGCTGTGCACAGGAGCTCTTGGAAATGTAAAAAGTTTCTCTTTGCCTGCTGAGGTCTTCTGTGCCACAGGCCACATCAAGGCGATTTGTTTTGTGCCTGTTGGGAGGGATAAGGATAGGAACCCTGGGGAACGCCCTTCAGGTGTAGCTCTAAACTCACTGCTTAAGGGGAGGGGAGGTGGCCACTTGACCCCAAGATTTTTCTCAGTTTTAGAGAGGTCCTTGCAATGACTTGCAATATCACTTCCTAAGGCCTTGATTTCCCTTAGAAATTTGTCTAGTGGAACAATCAGCTGCAAGTGCAAAATCATCGTTTGTCTTGCCTGGTGCTGGTAGGCGAGATCCTTAGCGGGAATGGAGCTATGCTCTCGTTAATTCAGCCTATGTCCCAGACATGGGCAGTGTAGAGGTGGGGGGAGCCGAGCATCTTCTGGCAGCAGCAAACAGCACAGATACTGAGGGGGAGGAGGCGAGCAAGGCTGTTGAGGCAGATGCTGCCCAGTGCCAGCAGCCTCAGCTGCAGCAGCTGGCCCAGGCAGCCCAGTCCACTGCAGAGGTTGCCCCAGGTCTCAGTAGATGTAGCCCATACTTTGCAGCCTGCTCTTCCCAAACCTGCTCTTCCCAAACCAACTCCAACTGTCTCTGCTGGCACCTTCAAGTGGGTCCTAAGTGACCCTTGACTGCGGCGGTGAGAGAAAAGGCATCCCCAACCTCATACGGAGTTTGCAGGGTCCCTCTCGTCTGCTCCTGCCCTTTCTGTAGCGTAAAGTGGAGGGAGGAAGATTTTGGTTTTTGTTACAAGGCAATGAAGTCATCCTTGTCTGGCAAAAATATTGCTAACCTACCTGCTGTCTGCTGCAGCCTGGTACAGTGCTGCAGCAAATTATTTGCCCTTAGGCAATATCTTTGCAATCCGTGCAGGATGAGCACTGTCAGCAACGGTTTGCCGGAGGGGAGAGATGAAGCCTATGTGTGCCACGGAAAGTGGTACCACACCTTCCCTACCCTTCTCTAGGTGAGCCAGCCATGCACTCCTCAGTATGCCTCCGTGAGGGTGTGGGAAGCTGGGGGAGGAACCGAGAGGTCTTGCTGCTCCAGCGGGACTGTTTGCTGCTGTAATCCAATGTGCTGTGACAGCCCTTTGCTGGGCTAGCAGGGAAAATAAATACTTTTAAGAAACTTCTGCTGATCCAAGAGATGAAACTGAGAAGCTGATAATAGTGAGCGGTTATGAAAGGCGTATGATGGTAATGCAGTACCTTGGCAGGCTCTTCTCAAAAGAAAACAGGACATTCCTGGCACACCAGGTAACACTTCGCTTTAGAGTTACTGCCACAAAAGGCTGATTAACTTCTAAAGCACAATTTCCCCCGTGTCCCATCGTGAGGACCAGACAGCAAAAAATTCAGGTGTCCTGTACATTTTAACAGGGGCTACTGTAGGTATGAAGAGTAGTATGTTTAATGGGGTCTGACCTTTAGCTTTGGGGTTTACATTTGTTCCTTGTACCTGAGTTTTTCCATATAGTTAATCTTGAATGAAGCTATAAATTCTGTGCTTGTGTTCATATAACCTAAATATATATAATTCGAGAGAAATGCCACTGAATGTTGGCAGCCTTATAAAATGGCCTCGTGCTTGAAAATGGAGTTTGTGAGGAAGTAATAACTGATTGGACTTAACAGTCTTGCACAATTTCAAAATCTAGATTTGAGCCTGTATATAAAAAACATTTGTCTTGGACTCGTTTCGAGTAGATTTTTGTTTCTTATGAATGGCATGATTTAAGAAGTTCTTTCCCAATCAGTAGACTTGAAATTAACCACGGTGGTCACATCTCAGGAATTTCAGAGTTCAACTGAAAGGTGTTTTCAACAGTAGTATTTTAAATTATCCTTGTTTTGTGACTGCCTCTTCTGAGCTCTGCTAACATTATTAAAAATAGCACAGACTGTGAAAGCTGTGTCATAGATAGAGCAGGTCAATACCCAAGGTTTTCAATGAACAGGAAATGTTGATGTTTTGTGGTTTTATCTTCTGAAAATAAGTGCAATAAATAAATAAGTAAATAAACTTAGCGAGATTGAAAATTAATTATTATTTTTATTCCTACGAATATTTTTGTTTGGCTTCTCTACCAAAAAATCCAGTCATTTACACAGTTCTAATTCTGATGATGTGAGATTTCTTTTGCAAAAGTATTTGCTTTTTATGGTATTTTATTTATTTATGTTAGTCAAAAAGTTAAAATACCTTGCCTGAAAGGGAAAATATTTGGATTGGAATTGAAGTCCTCTGCTACTCTGTAGGCATGAGAGTTGCCTCTGTGCATAGGCTCTCCAGCCAGATGGCATTCAATGTGCTCTTTAGCCAGAGATTTTCCAAAGAGCCCTTCTGCAAAAGGGGAAACTATTGTACAAGAACCTGTCACATGAAGCTCCCCATGTATTATGGAAGTGTGTTGTCCCCATATATTATGGAAGTGTGTTGTCCCAGTGTGTTGGACTTTGCTTGAATATTGAAATTAGTTCTGAAATATTTAGAATTTTTGCTAAAATAACAGTTTTGGAAAGATAACATTTTTTTCTAACAAGCTGTAGTGGAAAACTTCCAACATTTTGTTTGAATTATTTGCAGTTAAGTGGGAAAAGACAAGGTGACGTTCTTAATAAACCCATAAAATAAGTTGCTAGTAGAAATAGATATCTTAGGAGTAAAATGTAATAATTGGCATGCGTAAAAATCTGTCTCAGCTAATCAAGCATGGTTTTAAATTATATATTTTGCTTCCTTAATTTTTCCACTGTGGAAAGCAACTACTTTTTAATGTAAATGAGGATACACTTTATATTGCAAGCCTCCATCTATTCAAGTGTGTTTGACTGTTATGTTTCTGAAAATAACTCCACTTCAAAAACTCAGTAGCAATTTTTGAGAGCAGGCTAAAGCTCCACAGTCCTTGCAGAACACTTACAACCAGTTCAGTACAAACTATGCTTACATTTTGAGATTCATCTATTATAGCATTTATACATGATGAGGTCATTATGTCTGGTTTCTCTATAGTGTCAATAAAAAAAGTCTTGCTGACTCTGGAGACGCTTTGCCTTTTGGAGCTTGCAGACTTCCAGGGCTTGGTTACCCTTCCTTAGGGGCTGGGAGGGCTGGTGAACCTCACCGTGCTTTAGGGAGGTCACATTCAGCCTACAGCCTCATGGTGAGCTTCCTGGTCCAGCCCATGCCATGCAAATACAGGAGGTGGGAACTTGCCACATCCCCTGACATACACGTTTTGACGCGTGCTTCAGGCAGGCTGGGGGACGATGGGGAACCCACTGCCTCAGCCTGACAAGGCGAGAGCTGTCACCGACTGCAGGACTAGGCGGGGCAATACGTTGAAGGTCTGTCTTTTTCTCCCCAACTCATCTATTTTATCTCTTTGTGCTCTTTTTGTGATCTCTTGAGAAAACAGGCAGAGGGAAGAAGGTCAATAAAGCACCCCTTTAAAAAATCCTTGTATTTCATGCTGGTTTTATGCATTCATGCTGCAGGGGACTTTGACATGAGGGACATGTCATTCTTTGTCATCTTCTGCCCAGTGGGAGAGTATGAACAAACCATTGAAAAAAACACCTTTTGCAAAAAAAATCATTATTGTTGGCTTAATTTTATGAAGGATTGTGTTGCTGTGGCATGCTTCCTTATTCTCCCTCTGGGAAACAAGAAAGAAATCAGTATTTTTGAGTGTTTTAGCTGGAAATGGACCACAGGGTACTGCCTGTGACATGAAAATTGCCTCTGTCAGGACTCAGGATACCCCTGTCTTTATCTAAATCAACTAAGCATGGCAAGCCCTGGAGAATCCTTGCTCTAGTTCCTGTGTTGGGAGACAGTCATGGCTGGTAGTTGTTTTCTAGAACGGGCAAACTGCTGCTTTCACTGCTAAAAGCTGAGCCCCTGAGTAGATCCAAGAGCAGCAGCCTACAAAGAGATTGCAGGTAGGATGATATTGGAGTTGCGGTTCTGGGCTTCATTCCTTTGAACTAATAATAATATGTAGTTGCTTCCTGAAGTCCAGCCTGGGCCTGGCTCCGTCTTCTGTTTCTGACTGACTGATTTAATTCACATAACCTTTCGGCTCCTCAGCAAATGCCTGCTAACGTTAATGAAAATTCTCCCCTTGGCTTAAAGGGACTTTGTGTAAGCCTTCAGAGGCACACAAACTAAAATGATTCCTGATGCCCTCAGCAGAAAGTGTCTTGGAGGGAAAGATCTTCCCATCCCACCTGCCTAGCATTGGCAACCTGTTTTCCTGTGGTACTGGGGGAAGAAAAAAAAAAAAAAGCCTTTAGAGATATCTTCTTGTCACTATTAGAAGTATTTCTGCCATATTGGAGACATCAGCTCCTTTATACCCCATGCAGATCCAAAAGAGAACTTGTGTCAATGCACGTATTATAAATTGAGTTTGTTAAAAAATTAAGCCAACCCTGGTAATGCAGAAGTTTTCACTGAGCAATCATGAAAAACCAAAGTTGTAGATAATTCCGCAGTAAGTAAGCGTCCCTCAACAATTTATAATCAAGATAATAACATAATATTATTTAAATAATACTGGCTGAGCTCTGACATATGTTTTCCCTCCTAAAATCTTAATCGCAAATAGTCAAAAAAACCTCAAAACCTTGCATATTTTTGTGCTTTATCAACTAATTTGAAGTGACTCTCTTAACATATTTTGTTATTAATGGTTTCTAAATGATCAGTAGCTGCCTCCTTTTTCTCTGCAGAAAATTTTTAAACCATTGGAAAAGAAAACCCGACGGTGTGCACCCAAAGCCTCATTTGTCCATGTGATTGACAGTGAAATAACCCAGAATGGCAAGTTTCACTCTAGATTTTTTGGTAAAGCAAGAAAAGTACAAAAAACAGGCTAATTTGCAGATCTGAGCACTTAAACTGCCTTACTGCTGTACAAGTCTTACTCTACCCAAATCTCAACTGACACGCTTTTGATTTCTACCTGTAGGCTACCAACAGTTTCTTGGGGGAAGAACTAGCAAGTCAGTTCTGCTCTAGTCACTTCCAGAAAGCCAGAGGCATTTGTACCTGTGAACAGAGCGGAAAGACTGAACTAGAGTTAAAAATCTGGGAATGGAGGGAACTACACTGACAATGCACTTGTAAGTTCTGTTATGAGCTTCAGTCCAGTAATCACATAGGCATGTTCCTCCCTTGTAAAAATTGCAAAGAGCAAAGCTCCCGATCTCTGCCGCTCTCACTGCCATATCTCTTCTGCGTAAAGCAATAATCCTTTTACAGCACTGATTTTAGGAGACTGGCCTTGCTCCTCCTCTGCTCGCTACCTGTCTTATACACGTGGGATCTCCATCTGCAATAAACAGTGGGAAATTGCTTTTGTCAGGTCTTAGCTGCCCTCTTGGTTTGGGAAGTGGGTTTCTATCCACCCTGTCTTGCCTCAATAGTTGTTTCATTCATGGATCACTGAGAGCCTTGGTGGTGTCTGAGAGGGTTTCACCTCTGCTCCCTCTGAGCCCTGGCCGCCGGCTGATGGGGACAGTGGGACTCTTCATGGCACAGCTGGTGCCCCCTCCAAGATGCCCTCTGAGCGGCCACCCATGGCCGCTGGCTCTGCACCTGGGCTGCCCCTTTCTGGAGAGGATCTCCCGGTGGGGTCAGGTGGGAAGGGGGGGAACACGAGGTCTGCATCATCTCCCTTGTCTCGGGTTACATTGTACAGTCTCAGATCTCCAGCTCCTCCTCAGCTTCCAGATTCAGGCCTCTGTCCCTTGTGCGCTGGCCCATATGGGGAGATGCTTTGGTGACAGCAGCCAACATGAACCACCACAGCTCCTGAGCTGTCACCCAGCCACACGCCTCCTCTGCCTGATAGGCTGGTACTGCTTCCGCTGATCTAAACTACAGCAAGATTTTGTTCTGTTTTAGCAGCAACAAAAAATGCAAAAGACATCCCTCAAATTACCCAGCTCTCGCCTATTAGCATGCCTGTGTCTCTGCAAAGTGCAAAGCCAAACCAAGGCTGCTGAAACTACTTGTTAGAGCTGTCTGTGCCGCATTGCACGGCAGTGGCAGTACTTGCGGTGAAGTGACTAAGTGCCTTTTGGGCTTGGTAATGGGATGCAGATACTTTGACCTACAGGTTATTTATTCCAGTAGTCTTGGTCAACAGTAACCAGAAGTTAGTGATTTACAGACGTAGCTGTCCACTTAAAGCAAATAGGCAGTCACAGTTCCATTCCTGATAGTTCAGCTGTCTCATCTGAAAAGCACAATTGCTCAGGCAGGTGGTACTTTCTGTCTTTCTTTCTTTCTTCCTTCCTTTCTTTCTTTCTTTCTTTCTTTCTTTCCTTCTTTCTTTCTTTCTTTCTTGCTTTCTTTCTTTCTTTCTTTCTTTCCTTCTTTCTTTCTTTCTTTCTTTCTTTCTTTCTTTCTTTCTTTCTTTCTGTTGTGCCATGGGGCATGGTTCTTCAGAAATGTGTACAAACCTAAAAAAGGCTGCAGGGAATGGAGTGGTGTTTTTTCAAATGAACATAACAAATCGCACCCCAGATTTCCACGGCTTGGCTTTAGGGCCCATTTATTATTAGAGTTTACACCAAGAAGTGTCCTCAAGCCTTCTAAGGCAGGCCTGGCTGCTAAGTGGGGAGCCTTTGGCACTAGTGGATGGAGTGCTTATCTGCCCTTCCAGGTTTGGCCCACAAAAAGTTTCAGGCAGTGAAGCAGGGATGAGTCCTAAATCAAGAAGAGGGATTTTGAGGGACTGGTACTGATGCACTTCCAGCATTTCGCTGTCCCACACTGCAGGAGAAGGAGAGGATCCTGGCACAGGGGTGGGCTTGGCCTCAGCACAGGGACCGTGACAGGCTCTTAGGCTTACACAGGCTTAACGCTGGGAGTCAGTCTAAGAGGGCTGCCATAGAAGCAGGCGGTATGTGATTTAGCGTGACCTTAAGGTCAGCCCTTATTCTAAATGTACCCCACATCTTTGAGTACCTTAAATATTTTTTAAAATCTGAGCATTATGCATTTCCTCACTGAGTTTACAATGCACAGGATTGGTAGATGCTTGAGGGTTATCAAAAATTACCAGTATTGAGGGGCCTATGGCTAGGCTGACTTCACTTAAATACAAGTCTTTCAACCACAGATACGGTCTTTCGTGGTCAGAGCTGATCTAGACTGACAGAGCAATGCTGAGCTTTAGTCTTCTGCGGATAAACAGAGACTGGCAGGCTTAAAGCTGTCAGTGCAGCTCTTTTAATCAATACAAAATTTATTCAGAAGTTTTAGAATGGGAAAAATAATCAAAGGAAGATAAACATTAACAATTTGATCCTAGGTGGTTAAGATAGCATTCTCTTTTAATCAGTTCCATCTGGGATATTGTGTTCAATTGTAAGACCCACTTCACCTGAAATATATTGAAATGCTAGCCTGAGCTCAGAAAACAGTGTTAAAACTACAACAGACAACTACAGACAGATAACTGTCTGCAAATATTTAAAAAAGGGCACAATTCATGGACAGAGGGAAAGGATTTAATCTGTGAGAGGCAAAATTAAAAAAAAGGATTTTAGGCTGAACAGCAGAATATCAAAGCAAGGACTTTCAAGAACAAAAATGTTGTAAAGAACAAACGAACTGAAACAAACCTGCAGATTTTAGTAGCTCTTTCTTCTTTCTATTCTCTCTGATTTATATCAACCATCTAACACAGTAATAACAATATCTGCTCCCCCTGAAGGTCAAAGGTGAAACATGGATGGATTTTCAAACTGCAAAATAGGAAGCCTGTTAAAAAGAGTAGTTGAATGTGCTTTTATACAACCTGAATAGAATTTCACGGGCCCCTTTAACAGGAGCATAGGTACAAATTTGAAACTTGGTAAATCTTGCACTGAAGAATCACACATCAGTGTGTTTCAACAGCCGATGAATAAAAAACGTAAGAATCTGGAATCCAGGTGTTCGGGACGAGCATATAGAGATGAGTGATTGGCTCCGTTGTGTTTAGTCATTTGGGGATCTCAGTCTATATTCACCAGAGATGGTCCTAAGGCTGAGATCACCAATCTAATTTCACTTGTCTAAGCATCAGTCTGGAAGGAAGTGTGGTCCCTAACGTAAAGACCACTGCTTTATTTAGTAAGCCATGTAATCCTCTTGTGTAACATGAGCAATAATATCACATTACATACACTGTAACTAACAAATTACCAAGATTGATCTTGTAAATCCATAGAGAGAATGACAATTTACTACCCCCCTGTAAAGCATTTCTATAATCCAAGCTACAGTTCCTAGCACAGAAGTAGAGAAAAACATCATTAGGCAATTATTGCAAGCATCATTTTCATTTCTGCAAAGATTGTTCTTTTCTAACATAGTTTTTTAGTCAAAATTTAGCCAAAGACCACTAATAAATGCAGACAGCTTCTTAGAAAAACTGAAGTGTTAACTTGCTATACAGCTGCTAGGAAGAAAAAAATTTTGGGATTTCCGATACATGATTTAATCTTATTTTCATTCTTAACATCCGTGTATTTTAAATGGACAACGATGCCTCACAGCCTAGAAAGAAGAGAGTTAGACAAAGCCAGCTATATTCTCCCTTCTATATTTAAAAGGGATGTGTTTCTGACTCATATGGTGGAAAGATGATTCAGGTTTTATATTTTTCCTTTTTGTAGGGTAGAAACCGATGTTAGTACAACAGTGTTTGGGAAGATATGCTCTAATAGTATGTTTGAATTCTCAGCTGGTCCCAAAATCAAGATCAAAACAGAACACACAGTGGGTAAGTGAAGAAACATTAGCAACCAAAATAAATCTTTTAGACAGAGATGTGTGCAAGTGTGTGTGCAGTTTCACAGCCCTTGGATTGCCACAACCTGGCCCTCAACTGTGTCACCTACCAGCAGTGCATGCAGCAAGGAAAGGTGGGCTATTGAGTTAGAATCAACTCAACGTGCCGTGCTCGCTCCTCCAACTCTTCAATTCCCTCTTTCTTCTCCCTTGCATGGGCATCGAAGTGGGTCTCTGCACATTTGGAGCCAAAACATTCCAGAGCTGAGCACTGCAGAAACAGATTCATGTATTTGGACACTGAAAGATAGTCACAGGTTGCTAGAACCATGGGATGCCCTAGCTGGATTGTCCCACCTTTGTTAGACGGACCCATGCTGAGAGGTTATTGCACAAGCCCTGCTCCTTGTCCAGCAGCTTTGTGGGTTGTCAACCAGGGCAGGTGATAGGAACAACCGTGCTCCCTACATTTCTGTGGGAGACAATAAGGGCAGGACTGCCTTCTACTGTTGTTTCCCTCCCAAGAAGCATGAGGAATGGCCAAGATGATAAGATATCGCAACACTTTACAGTCATTGCTTTGATCAGCAGTTTGTAGTGTACATTTGCCCTAGCTCTCTTGTTCGAACTGATCTAATGCTGCTTGTAGGGCAGAACGGGTCTTTGGGATAAAAACATAAATTTAGGTTAGTCTTTTCTTATGGAAAATAGTGACTCTGATCTTGATTATTTCCCACCAACACCTTTGCAGGTACACAGGTAAGGATAAACTTAGATGCTATTCTAATTAATATTAAAATTACCAACATATATTTCTAATTTTAATAGTAGACTAAAACAACTCTAAAGCAGTACTTTTATTCATGGTTAATTTTTAGCTTCTTCCTTTATCTCTGACTACGGGACAGCTCCTCTGCACAGTTCAGTTATAGCCCTCGAATGGGCCTGTATGGGAGAATAACCTATTGTTAGAGGAGGGAATGCTGGAGAAGAGAAATCTGGGGTTTGTTTCTGACTCTGCTGATGAACTCAGGCCAATTAATTTACCTCTCTGTGCCTTGGTTCTTTCCCCATACTTTTTCTTTTAAAACTTACTTTCTTTAGGATATGGGATTCTACCTTACTATGCATTAATATGGCCCCTGGTACAACAGTTCCTCACATCTAATAATAATATGCAGGTAGGAGAAAATCCTGTTGCTATTGCAACCAAATTCCCAGTGAAATGAAGAGGCTGCTTTCTTTGCTCCCCTACCTGCCCCCCCCCATTTTTTAGCTGCTATAAACACCTCTCCTGTACCTACATCTCAGGATGGAGGTGGCAAGTGGTTTCTGTTTTTCTTGCAAGAGACAATATATTTTCTAATCCTCTTTGCTCTTCTGGAACTACTGAAATAGGTAAAAGTTTACAAACCTCAAGTGGAACATGTTTAATATGAAAGAAAAAAAAAAAGAAGAAATTGCTCTTAAGAGAATCATGCAAAAGTTCAGACAGAGAGTGCTGATTTGACAAGTCAAATCCCTGTGTGAATTTGCTGTCTAACACCATTCTAACAACATTGACACTCCTGTCACTGGTAATATAACCAAGGACAAGATCTGGAAAGGTAAAGCGCACATTTACTAGATCTTTAGGCTTAGATAGTTTGTTGGCGGCTGTGCGATCCTGTTAAATTCTGAGATGCAAAATACAGTTGTTTTCAAAATTCATTGCCAGTGGCGGTTACAGATGCTTTTTGGAATGACACCCAGTGAGCTGTGAAACTCATGTAGTCAAGTACTTGTCCACTTGTCCCTACTTCATGTGTTATGGGAATATGTTTACACTCACTCTGTCTCGAATTTTTTCTTTTTTTTTTTTTTTTCAGCTGGATGAAGTGTTTTACAGATGCAGCATTGCACACATTGCAGAAGGTCGTATGGTAAAGTTTGTGCCCACACAGTGGGCAGCCCTTCCTTGTTTTGTCTGAGGGATTCTTCTCCAAGATTAACTCTTTGTGGGGAACAGTGGTTTTAGGTATTATTTTGTCAGACACTAGTGAGGTAAACACTGTGGAGCTGACATCCCCGGCCTTGCTCTTCAGACTGGTCAGAGTCACCATTTTAACCACAAACAAGCTGAAGCTGAGGGTGTAGTTACTTCACTGCGGTTGGGTGCGTCTTTCACATCCCCTGCTGCCAGGGCATCTACTTCTTCTGGCTGAGGTCTGTGCCCTAAGGTGGCCTGCTGTGGCAAGGCTCACATTTTTTATCCAGGCTAAGCAGCTGGTCTTAACTACACCTAGGTTTTCTGCGAAGGCACGGGCGGCTGTGGGTGGTGTCTGCAATGGATCGGCATCCCAATACTCCGTCTTCCTGGTAGCTTTCTCCCTGAATACTGGCAGAGAAGATGTTTTTCCTACCATGGTAATTCTTCCCATTTTTCTACTCTACTTTAACAATTATTATGATTATTGTGTGTGTTTGTCTTATTCTTTATTGCATTAAGAGAAAACAGATTATTTTTCCCCTGACTGAAGAATTAGATCCTAAAGTGTCCTGTTACTGTAGACACATGCACATTACATATTTGCTTGTGCTCAGTATCGTTTTAGTATACTATGTTTCCTTTAAGGGATTGAAAAAATCTTTGCAACTTTTCTTCTCTGGATTTTCTCATTCTATATTACTTCTTGCACTGCATTTAAAAAAAACATTGTAGGGCAGAGGCAAGTGAGTTGTAGAACAAGGTATGTCAGTACGTGAGAAGGCGTGCTCTGCTTCAGTGTACTTTGAGTTACTGCAATGACTCTCAATAAGGGGCTTAGTTTTCTGTCGTGTGTCTTGAATAAGGATTGAACTCAGGAACTATAGTACCACGGGGAGTATCCAAATTTAGGACAACAGAGGCTGCTTCTCTTGTAAATCTGGGATAACTCCTATTCCAAATCCCTTTTGAGCTGACAAAGATAAAAGATAGTCAAGGGAGCCTAGTGCAGCCTCGGACTTTTCTGTAGACTTCCAGATCTGCAAAAATCATAGAATCTCATTTTAACTGCTTTCTCTCTTCATCTGTAAAATGGGAATGAGATTTCACTACGTCAGAGGTGCACCATAAGTTTGTGTTAAAGTTTGTGAGAAGTTCAGATACTAGAAGTAGAAAATTTGCAAATCCCTAAAATGGGCAGATGTTTGTGCCTAGGAACATTAGGAAAGAAGTGTTTGTAGACTTTAAAAAGGAAAACTTCTGTACCTTTCAGTGTAGAGAAGACTAACAAAAGCTTTGTGTAGACAGGGTTTTATTTGGAATGGTTCAGAAAAAATTAAAGCGGAGAGGTACTACAAAGCTGGAGAATGGACTAAATTGCCCCATTCCAAGGAAATTTTTTTGTGTCAATGATACACAGTCTAGTTATTCTCCAGCTGCCTTTCATCTCACACTTCCAGGCAACCATTTTGTTAGTTTGAAAACCTCAGTCCACAAAGATGAAACCTCTGCAGGCGACGACTCTCTTCAGAAGCGGCATTTGTTTTGGTTCCTTGTTTGCATTTTGCAGCTCTCTTCTGCGGCATCCTGTGCTACAGTCTCCTTTTCAGCAGCCTTTCAAATTAATATTTAAACAGCTCTTGGGAACTTTTTATATCGAAGTACAAAAAAAAAAAAATAAAACCCAAGGCAACTGTCACTGCAGGATGCACTTGGGAGCTACCAAATGGGAGAGCTGAGCGCACCAGCCTCTGCCTGGGGCTGGACCCAAGGGAAGGAGGAGAACGGGGCTGGTGGGCGGTTTTATGACGTGAGAAGCAATGCTCCAGAATGGCTCCAACACACAGCGCATTCCCTAACCTCCAGGGAAGATTCCTGCAGTAACCTGGCACTAGCTTTCCCTCAAGCCTCATCCCCCGCATATATTTTAATAGAATTTGTTTCCCCCGTTGGCTCCCTTGCAACTAGATTTCAACTCAGAAACTAAACACGAGGAGGGGTTGGTTCCCATTTTTTTGTAGGTTTTTTTCTTCCACTCTGATATATGCATTTATGATAACTGGACAGGAATGCAATTCTAAGATTTCCTAGGGTTTCGAGACTATTTTATGTGCCAATTGTCCTAGTGAATTGGAGAGAGAAAACTTATCTGATTAACAAATGTAAAATCCAGGGACAAAGAATACTCTAATTCAGGCATGGAAAGTCCCCCTTGGAGTGTGCTGCACTCTTATCTGCTCTGTACTTTGTGCCCAGTGGTGCGTGTGAACGGGTGCAGTGTCTGCTTCCTTGCAGACCTTTCCTAAACACAGAATAAGCTTGGATGTAGAGAAGGCGATACTTTACTTCCACTTGGAGCATCAGGGACTCCAGCGCCTTCCCTCTGCCAGGCTGTGGGGCAGGACGGGATGGAAATGTTTTGGAGGAGCCCTCCCTGGTGAGGGTGATCGGTCCCTGTCCGGACGGTGTTCTTGCTGGGCTGTTTTCTCTGGGATAACCCTTGGTGCTGCAGTGCTGGGTGTGGGTGAGGAGGTTCGTGTGTCCCTCTTGTTGCTGAAGAACGTGTTGTACTGGTTGGCACTTCTGCTGGTGGAGAGAAAGGATGCACGGGTAAAGCTAAATAAAGACTTTAAAAGTCATGAGAAAAATCTAGGGTATTCCTCTTTATGGTAAACTTGGAAAAAGTGAAAACAGGTGTTTTTACAGAAATTATCTAAAACAAAACTGTGTGCTTAGTTGTTAATTCTGTTAATGAAAGGCAATGCTACTGAATGTGACATGATAATCTTGGCTAGCATAGGACGACATGATGTGAAGTATTATGACTGTATGGAATACCTTTGTATCCATTAATGGCATCTGTTTCCATACTTGCTTAAGGCAGGAGGTGATCAAATTCACATGTAAGGCACTGGCTGCCTGGGATGTGGGGAGGACCCCACCACCTTGTCCCACGCCTAGACACACACAGAGAGACGTTGGTGGCTTGGACACAAGACAGTGGTGAGGAGGAAGCATTACCTTAGACAGAGCCACTCTCCTTGTAGTAAACATGGTGTTGCCAGTAAGCTTTCTCTCTGTGGTGTGGTTTTCCCCGTAACAGCAGCAGTCTGTCTTCTGACCACCATCCATCCCAGGGTGCTGTGAACACGCACATCTCCCTGCTCCAGGCTTTTCAGCTGGGTGGACTACATGAGTGTATGTCTGCAAGAAATTGTGGGTAGATATCTCAGACAGGGAAAAAAAAAAAGCACTTTAAATTGACAAATCAGTCCAAACCACTAAGGTTATAACTCCTTTTTTTCTTCTTCAGGCAGAACAGTAAAACAGACCTGTTATTGGCAGCTCATTAGTAGTGAGACAGAGGCAATATGTACCATGACATCAGAGTGCTGCTTGACCCACATCTATCATTTCGTTAGAGATCCTTATTTCTGGGCCTTTCCAAATGCCTATAAGACATGCAGAGTGTAGAACTCTGTGGCATAAATAAGATACAGATTTTCTACTTTTTGATGTGTTTAGCACATTTTTGTTACTTCCTTTAATACCGCAGACCTTACATTCTTCAAGCATTAGGAGAACAAAAGGCTAACATGAGCAAAAAAAAAAACCAGTATTCAATAAAAAGTATAGTTCTGTTCACCTACTTAGCATTCAAAATTTAACCTCTTTCTTAAAGGAAGACAGAATGAATACCACAGCTGAGTAACTTCAGATATAAAAAGTTCCTTCATTAAATCAGTTGTTCTTTAATTCATAATAGAACTTAAATAAAGAATGACTTATAGGCAGCTGTTTCTAATATTGAGTCCCCACCACACATGAAAGGAACATTATTCTTACAGCAGCCTCTCTACCCTTGGGTGTTATCAGCCGAACATGTTTTGAACCCACCTAATGCATTTGAGGTAGCTTGGGTTTATTTTTCTTTCAATAAAATAAATGGTTTTGTAATTAAATTTCTGCACTGACTGTGCTTAATGGCTACATTGACAAGTGCTAATGTATGGGAAGAGAATGAGTTTGAAATGAAACATGCTGTTTTCCAATCTGCAAGCAATTTTGCACTGGGGCAATCAAAATCTTGTGCCAGTGAAACATTTTCATTAATCTGCTAACTTAGCGCACACTGCCCACTCAGCAGCACAAGGACACTTTTTTTTAAAAAACAAAAATATCATGAAGTGAGCCGTTGTTTGAAACCATTTTGTGGTCTCTGGCAGCAGGGCCTGTGGAAATTCGCTGACTTTACACCATGAAATGTTGCAGCTGTCTCAAAAGGGACTGGCTGCTTCAATGTTTGAGTTCTTGGCAATAATTCAGCTTTCAAATCTGTCTCTTTTTTCCCCTTAGCTAAATTTATTTTTGAATAAATCTTCTCATAGAAAATTGAGAGCAGCTATTACATATTTGGACTTCATTTATGAAAACCACTTCAAGTCATCAAGAAGTGCATCAATCCAGCTCTAATGTTTACAATACTTTCATGACTGGGAAACTAAACAATACTGTATTTCCCCCATTATCTTAATTTAGGTAGCACTGCATTTAAACACGAATGTGCCTTTTTTTTTTTTTTTTATTGCCAGACAAACAAAACAAAAAAATACCCTGCAGAGATTTGCTTTTGTGTAACTTGCTGGAAGCTCCGTGCAGGATCTGGCCACTAGAGGGTTGACTTCCCAACAGCTGCGCTTCGCAGTCAGATTCGCAGCTCTCTTTTGTCAGGGAAAAAGCTTAGCAAAAAGCAAGAAGAAGCTGTAACACCTTAGGTAGGCATATAGGATACCAGGGTTTTTTTTAAAAAAAAGAAAGTACCCAAAAGTCCAAACTACCCAGGGATTTTATTTAGTTATTTATTTATTCATTTTTAGGTTGTTACAGTGTGACACGGGCACAGTTATTTTCTCTCCCTGAGGAAAATGTTCTAGAAGTAACCCAGAACAAATTAACCACCAGACAGTCTTTAACAGCACGCACTTTAAGTCAGTAGGTATCTGGGATCGCTGTGTTAAAGAGGATCACACCATTTCCTTCACAGTGTGCTACTTTTTTGGGGACAAATCACTCCTCAGTATTTTAGTCCTTTTGCTGTGCGCAGTGCTTGGAGTAAGAGAGCTAAAATGAACTAAAATGTTCCTCTTTTGAACAGAGCAATGGAGAATGAAATACTGTCCCAGCGCAGACTTCTCCCATCCAGCAGGAAATTGAACCTCGCGGGATGAATCGCTACGAGATGGGACAGCGCCAACAAAATGTCATGCGGCGAGAGGTGTGTGATGAACTGACAAGGATCAACCAATATCAGCGATGTTATAGCTTGTAATAATTATTCTCATGAGGCCGCTCCATCCATGCTAAGTAAACAGAAGTTTTTCAGTTGAGAGTTGCAGTTTGCGTCAGAATCCATTAGCCAAGCCCTAAAACCAGGATGACATACAATATGGGAACCTACTGCATCTTTTCTATTTAAAGGGTGGTTATATTTAAATAGGTTCAGATTAGTCAGCTACTTTTTCATTCCTGTGTCTCCAGCATGGCTTCTGTACTGTGGGATTGGGAAGTGGCATGGAGAACAGATTATTGTCATACATTTTATGGCAGCTGGGTTCTTTGGACAAGGCACTAGGCAAAAATCACAGTCAGAAACCTCTTTCACCCTGAAGTTTTTAGCAGAGGTGGAAAAGACAGTCCACTGGACTGTGCAACTTAAATACAAGGCTACACAAAATAGGTGTTGAAGTAAACTATCACCTTTTACTGCTGCAACTCAGCTACCTGATGAATTCTAAGGTAATTCAAAATGAATACCTAGATACTGAAGGATGGATTGATGCACAGGTACAGGAAGGATGAAATGCTGACTAAGCGTAACAGTATTTTAAGCTAGAACAAACTGTAGGAGGGGACATTTAAAGGGTTGTAGAAGCAGTTTAGCAATCAGACTGCAGACTCCAGCAGGTGTGTGGGACAGTTATCCAACAGCAAGAGAATGCCCTCAGTGATCACCATGGGTGTGCCATGCCTGGAGCAAGCACGAAGGATACCATGGACTGAGCAGGAACCCCAGAGAAACACCTCTCTGAAGTGTTTGCTGAGACCACACGGGGTGGGCATCCTCCAACAGAGCTGGCAGAAGAAATCATCATGCAGTAATGCAGCAGATACGTTTACCCAACAGTAAATTGCGCAGGCTAAGATATGTGAGGTGTGAAGGACAAGGACGTCCGCAGGGCTGAAGGGTTGCACGAGGGGAGAGGAGGGGCAGTGAAGTCTAGAAGAGATACCTCTACGTGGACAGTGGAATGTGAAGGAAATTAGGGATTCTCCACAGAGGAAACTCTGTTCCCAGGCAGAATGGTTTCTGTGCCTGTGCTGAAGCAAGACTTGGTCTCTCTTTTTCCTACAACTTCATCTTGGTGGTAGAAGTATACCAGCTTTCAAGCATCAGGTTTACTTTACCCCAAAATGACACAGAACACATGTGTTGGTTAGAATATAAAACAAAAGAATACAACACACCCAGACATCATTAGGAAGGAGTATATTCTTGGCAACATGGAATACATCTCAACAGACACTTCGAGTTTCTTTGTATACACAGTTCAGAGTTTTCATACAACCAATTGTTTCAATATAATCTCCCTATGAATTATCAATTAGGAGGAAAGCACAAGAGTTCTACAGCAGTATTTTAAGGTCCTGTACATTGAGATTTGTTGGAAATGATATTGCCATTAAGAGACAATAAAGTTTGAAATGCAATACATCTGCAGTGGCTTAGACAGAAGCAAAGGATTTCTTTTTAATGACAAAGCTTTGATTTTATCGCTCTTAATACTAATGTGATTGTTCTTTCAGACTTCATTTCATGCATCTGAGCACTGCACCTAAGCCACAGTGTGAAGCATCTACAGTTACAAAGGGGATTGTGCAAAGGAAGTGCTAATTTCTAACAGTCCAGCTCTTGAACTGGTTGAAAACAAGACTTGGAAACAGTTGTCCAAGAAAACTAAAGTTATCATGTAATAATGCCTGCAGGGGTTCCACAACTGTTGCATAGTTTAGAACAAATTTGGCACTTCTTGAGGTAAGTCCCAGTAAAGAACATAAAGCGATCACATCTGCCGATCTGCATGCCTGAGTGAGTGCTGCGGTGTGCTCTGCATTGGGTTTATGTCTCCCTTTAAGATTACAGGCCCCCCGAAAGAAAATTTTGTCCATCTAGTATAGCCCTTGGCAAAATTTAGTTTCGTATCAGGCATATCCATGTACCAGAGCAGACGTCTTAAGTAATCTTTATACTGGGTTGGTGTCTCTCCCATGGGTATTATAATGTATTACAATTATCAATGAATCTTGGACTGACTTTCCAGATTTATGACATCATCTTCTATCACAAAATAGAAGTCCATAACATGAAAAATATGTTCCTATTGATTGCGAGGAATTTAACACTCTGGAGATTTTTACACAGGATCTGAATGATCTGTGGTTATGAACAGTCATGTTTCACATACCTTTTCTCTGTGTGTAATACTGTTATATTTTCATAATTAAGCTCTTGAAAATCCACATATGTGCAAGTAGCGTGTCGTCCACCTTTGTATTTGTATAACTGTTTGAAGATAACGGCTCCTTTTAGAGATCCATTCTTTGGTAACTCTTGATCCCTTCCGGTTGAAGAAAATAGCTCTTCATTTCTTAGAGAGAGACTGCATTTTTTCTTTCTTTCATTCTCACAACCTGGTGAGTCAGCCTGATGCACTGACATTAATCCAACAACAAAGTTAAGTAAAGGGTTAAGCTCTAGGTTTTTGTCACATCCAGAAGAGCCCTGTGAGATGCAATGTTGTAAAAGTCACTTGTGCTTTCTCTGTATAATCTACCAGAAGTAGACTAGATTTATACTTTTTTAAAAAGTAGATACCAGCTAGTTTCTTCAGCTTACCAACATGTCATCATTTCATAGTAATGCAGTATATGGACTGGTAGAATCACAACAGTAGTGTCCCAGATAATGGCTTTGTTGGTTAGATTTCAGCTCTGTTACAGTACAATTACAGGCAGTATCATTTAAGTTAACTTCCTCCTTTTTCACTTTCATAAATCATTATTTTGGGGGGGAGTTTTTCTTATATGTTTTATTACCTCTATTAATTCTCTCATTCACAAGAGGAGGTAGCTTTGCAGAAACACCTCGGTAGAAACTTATGTATGGACTCCAAGTTGTAGGGACAGCTTGGGAAAAAGCAGAGGTGCTTATTCAAAGTCTAAAGAACAGAAGACTGAAATTGGCGTCGTGGGCCGGAGGCAAGAATTGACCTCTAGGTATTGAATGAAGGAGGTATGGGGCGAGATTGTATACAGTCTTGAAAATGATTACAGCTGGAGAAACCCAGAGGAATGTGAAGACAGAAAAAATATAGTTAGTAAGACCCTTAAAACAGCTTCATGAAGTAAGTTTGTCTTTGGCAAACTATAGGAGAGGATTTTACAATGTTCAAAATACAGAACCTGGGGGCATGGGGGAGGAGTATAGCTCTGTGGGTGCACCATATAAGGCTGTAGCCCAGAGAATATCAGATCAACGCACATACTAAAATATGCGAATAATTACTTTGCTGCCATTTTACTAACGTTTTCTCTCCTCATTTTGAGATCAGATTGTGCAGTTGTCAAGCTGCTTTCTTTGAGAAATTTCCTGCTCTCTCATGTCATGTGCTATAGGAGGCACAGCACTTCCTAAGAGTCCTCAGAGCGCTGCTCAGCAACGACCTCGAAGTCAGGGAGTGAGAGGGGGCTCCGGGGTACCATGTGGACAGTAGCCACCGAGACCTGAATATGCAAGAGCTAGAAAGTCAACCAGTGTCTGGTTTCCAAACCGCTGTTACCCGAATATTGTGGCTCAATAGACCAAGCAGCTGTGCTTCCCTTCGGTAGCAGGAAGCTGGCAGCTGAATCTATTTCCTCCTTCATCTCCCACTCAAGCATATTCTTAATGCAAAATCACTCCATTCGTTTTGGGGTATATCCCACAGAATTGTAATTCCAACCTCCTTAAAATTCAGTTTAGTTCTGGTGTATGGGAACCATGCAAATGCTATTTTGGGGGAGTAGAAAGTGAATTACTTTGCAGGCCTGTCTAAGGATTCCTCTTGAATATAGTTTTCCATGCAGTTAGATCTGCGTTCAGCAGTAATCACTCATGTAGTCTATGCTATAACTATTTTCTCCACATGTTGAATTTGAATGATGACTTATTGTTGTTATATACTCGTGTATATTCCTCTAATTCCCAGAGGAACTAGTCAAGACAAAGCTTAGCAAATATCGTACTAATGCATACAAAGGCAATTCCTTTCTCTGGGTCACAGAAGTGACAGAGGCGGGAAGTGAGAGACACCCAGCATGGGTAGTACCATTGCATACAGGAGTTATAAATATTCTCATCTTTTCCCTGGCCATGATAGATACAGGAAATTAGTGCCAACTATTCTAGTCAGTCCCTTAAGACATCATTACAAGTTCCTACAGTGGCACAGTAAAGCTTTAACTAGTAGATTCACTGTCTCTGAACTGGGGAAATCTGTTCCTTTCTACTATGGGAGAGGTTTGGGCTGTAGAGTGAACGAGTATTTTTTAGATATCACTAGGATAAAATTCACTGCTATTCCTAGAAAAAAAGGGCAAAACTTATAGGCACTTACTATTGCCTTCTGATATGCGTACAGCATCATAGAGCCAGTGGTGCTACTCTGCCTACCCTTGGGTTTACTTCAGGTGCAGAAAAATGGTACAGACCCAAAACTTGCAGAGTGTGTTGGTTATTTAGAAATTTATAAAAGCTATAGAAACCATCAGCGCCTTAGCAGTGGGCTTGTAATATTTGAGTAGTTGATTTCTTTCCTCCTGTAGCAAACATCCAGCTCACAAACCAGCGAAGCCGGGGTGAAACACTAAAGGAGAATTAAGTATGAGTGTCTTTCTGCCTTAACAATACGGTGCTATAATTAGTACAGAGCAATAGCACCATCAAGCTCCAGCTGAACAACTACATCCCAGGAAATTCAACCAACAAGTAGCGTATTATAAACAGTCGCATCTGTGTGGTAACTCAGAAGTATGCACCAGTGCCATCTAGCCACTCCCCAGCATATGTCACTCCTAGGGCTAAGCAAACCATGAAACCACCATTTATCAAATAATGTGTTTTGCACACTTGGAGAAATCTGTAGACTCATTTATTAAAGAAATTATATATTTATGACAGGCTTATTGTAATCAATAAACTGAGACAAATTAGTAGTGAAATATATTAGTTTAATGTTATTACATTGGCCACATAAACTGTATAGAGCTAGCTGTTTACCCAATGGCTCTGTCATCGCCAAAGCTGTCCTGATGTGATGGCCAGAGAAAGTTAGAGAATCCAGCTGTCTGTGGAATAGCTTTCAGAGACAAAAACCATACAAATTCAAGGACTTTCCATTGACCTAAGCCAAATATTAAGTACTAAAAAAGCTATTATATCTAACTAGGGGCACTATGCATTCTGAGAAAACTGCACTCTCAAAGTTACAAATATGCAGACCTCCATCCAAGCAAGAGTATTTTGCGTGTCTCTGTTTGATGGTAAAGAGATCTCAATAAAAGAAACAGGCTTCCTAGTTTAAAACTTCTATCACATCTAATATAATGGCCAGGGTAAAATGAACCATAGTTAATGAGCCTTGGAGTCTCCCAAAGCAAAACCTGGGGTCCAAGCAACCAGAATTTTAGGAGGCTTTGCATTTCCATCAGGACTTTGTACTTCAGCCTTATTTCTGCACAGAATGGTTGTACTATGGCCAGAAAGACAGCATGTAAGAATTACTGGATTTAGGAGAATTTTTTCTTCCTCCAGTGTTACTGGAAGTGTTTTGGGAGCACTAATGACATTCTCAGCCCACTGCAGATAAGAGGAAGTCCCCTGTGGCTTCAAAGGCACTTAGATTTCACTCTTTGTAACTATTGAGAGATAAGGCTGGAAGAAAGGGGTAATATTTTAATTAGATCAACTGTCTGAAGTGCAGTTCTCATTGTCACTAGATGGTGCAGCAGAGTAGCGTTACTTTGGATCAGTCGAACTAGAACTTTGGAAAACATGCTGAGGTGGGCTTTTTTGCAGGCAGAGCTCTCCATAAAATAGGTTTTTCTCTCAGGACTATCTCTGTTCGCAGTTTGAGCACTATGGTCTTCTCTAACACTACTTGAAGTTGAAACAAGATCAGTGCTACCTGTGAGGACTAGCCTAATTTCACCTAGTTTTAGCTAGTTGTGCCATAACCAGAAATATGCAACATCCTATTTATTTTGAAAAGTCAAGCGGTACAGTTGAGAACAAGAGTCTGAAATGTTACATTCATTACAGGAAAGGTTAAAGAAAACTTGTGCGGATGACTTGTTGGGTTCACCAATTTCACTCTTGAGCTGTATGGAGGGAAGAGAACCAAGGATGATTTAAAGCATTTTTTTGTGATCCAGAATGAAAAGTTTACATGATGCTAACAAGGGATGTCTTTTTCCTCTTGTTCTCTTGTTTCTTCCTTTCCTCTTCATCACCACAGGTGAAAAAAAAGCAAAGGGGGTGATGGAATCCAGTGCTGACGTGGATTATCTAGGAGTCTTCTTCAAAACACTCCTTATTCATAATATCAAATGATAAATTTCCTTTTAAGTTCTCTCAGCAGCAGTTCAGTCCCTATCAGCAGTCCATTATCTGTCTAAAATCCATAACTGACAATTTCTAGCCTGTATTTCATGTACTTGTTGGTATAGCCCCTTCCACACAATAACAGGATATTTCTCCTGCTGCTTTATACCGAGCAGTTTTACAGGTTTAATAATAAAAAAGTCTTTCTCCTTTCCAGAAAATGCCAATTCTAATATTAAAACAAGATTTGATGTGCTCTTGATAAGGGAGCCTCATCAAAACATCCAATATTGGAGTTCAGGTTTGACTCAAAATTATCAGATTGTCTGTATCGACTTGGACTATTGCTTGGGAACTAAATTGTCTAAGTTGGGAATACAGACAATTCTGAGATTTATAATATGTTCTATAGTTTGACCCTACCTCGACAATAAAAAAAGACTGTATTTTGAAATGTTAATGGCACATGTTCATCTCAGCTATGATTCTGAGAAGAACTTCGTAAAATAATTTTATTTTTACTTTGCAAATAATGAGAAAATTGCAATTTGGAGAACAATATGAGAACTGTGTGGCTGTGTACTGAATTGTACTGTCCTAAGATTAAAAATGTGTACTTCAGTTTTTTCCTCTAGGAGGTTTCCTGCCAGCTCTAAGACAGGATATGATTTTGGAGAGAGAGAAGTCAGACTCTTCTGCAGTCCATGCAGACATTATTTAAAACCCTTGAGACAGAATAGTAAGAAACAGAAGTAACCATAATAAGTCTAAGTGCTAGTTCTCAAATTGCGAAGTCTTCATACAGTAGAGCTGCTTATACACCACATTTTCATTACCTCAGTATATTCTATAATTTGTTCTGTGAGCTGAGCACGTCAAAAGAAGGATATGGAAATTCACTGATGATGAGATGACTGGCAGCAAGCATGAAGCAAGGCTCTCTCAGAGACTTGACATATCAGTTGAAGGGGTGAAACTTTTGAACTGTGATGACATCACCCACAATTTGTGTCTTATTGATTATTGACTGAAAAACAAATTAATGCCAGAAGGCAATTACGCTGGAGCTCGAACTTGGATCAAATACTCTTGTGAGCTGTGTATGTCTGACTGTACAAGTGAACGTTGATGCATATTTGGGCATACAAGAGCACGTTCTTTGAGCAAAATTGCATCTTGCTCAGAAAACGCAATGCAGATAGGTATAAATGAAGATGGTAGGGTAGCAAGTGGGGTGATTACATTTTTCTGAAAAGAATTACATTTTGAGCAACTCTTTTGAGTTCTGTAAAAATACAGCAAGCCAGTTTGTGCTAATAATAAAATGAGAGAAAGAGTCTCAAATGACAACTCTAAATCCGTGCCACTAAATCCACACTTATGTAAACAATTAGGTAATTTTCAAGATTTTTCTCTCTGTCTCTATGCGTGTATATAAGTATATATTTACTATATGCACACACATATATACTTTTTTATATGTATATATATAAAAATACGTATTCCACTTGGGGCGAAAAGAGAGGAGGACATGGGAGGGCAATAGTTCAATACAACTGGGCATACTGAGCTGAGAGCTGAGTGATGGTGTGTATTTAGGTTTTAGAGTGCAAGTGGGGGAATGAATGCATTTGGGGTAGGAAATACAGTCCTGGCAAACTGAAGAGAATCTGATATGTTTTTTAAGGATTTTGAAAACTTGTTTTATAGACTGTTTTGTCTTTATTTGGATCCAGTTCTGCAGTGGTGAAGTGAGAAGAGGCTCAACAGATCTGAAGATGATTGTATGTGGATATTTCGGTCAGTGTCATTCTCTTGCGTCATCTTGAAATGTGAAGAAGCGCTTTGGAAAGGCAGCTTGAGGAGGAATGGAGATGCTAAGATGTGCATCTGGGCTACGAAGAAGAATTAAGAGTTGTTAACAAAAGATGTATCTGACTGAGGATGGATGGCATCGGATGAAGCTGGTGTCCTGGACATTTTGGCTGTGTTGCAAGAAGGCTTAACCATGTGAAAGATTGTGTGCTTGAAGTGACCAATTTAGATTTGTACTTGGGGACCCATTCAGATGTCACTGTGCTCCATATAATATTATTAAAGGTCTCAGTCATCAGAGAGCAGAGAGAAGATGCGTATCAAAATGGAAAATTAGCATAGACATTCAGAAAATAAAATCCACTAATCCAATCATAACTACACAATTGCTACATTCTGTTACCATCTGGAAAACAAAATTTGTATCCCATGAGGCAGTAGCAGAGGGCAATATTTTAAAGTAAATTCCATCACTTTGTATGTTAGAATGCTTAATTATGAGCAACCTTATATTCTAAATGTCACATTTTATCTCAGGAAATTAAAGGTGACACGTTTAAAAAAAGCAAAGGAAGGAAAAGATTTTGAGCAATTAGTTCCATTTTACTTAAGACCCTTTAAAATGCACAATCTCTGCTAATAAATATTACACATTATCAGTTTTTAAGGGTTTCATTACCTTTGTTTATCACTTAAGATACATTCCTCTGCAGTTTAGCCCCAAAGAAATTTTGTTTAGCATGGTGGAGGCTGCTAGAAATAGTACTAAACCAATACCACATCCACTACAACGTCTTGCCATGGCAGCATTGCTCTGGGTTGCATGCTTTCAGATTTAAATTTTCAAAGTGAATTATGTTGTGCACTATTTTTGTGAGGCTTTTCCACAGCCTGATAAGTGATCTCAGCCACAAAACGTTTTGCTTATATTCAGCCCTTTCTTAGTGCTGTCTCACTGCTCCCGAGTCCATCCAACATTAACGTCATCCTTCCCTTCTGCTTGGGTGGCTCTTTAGAAGTGTGTTTGGATAGCCCTTGTTGCTGGCCCACTTCATCACTGACACCACCACCATCAGGGTGAAAACCTGTTAAAGCCACCTGTATAAGGTGTTGGGGAGGGCTTCTATGGGTTTTGTTGTGTTTTAAAGCTTCAGGTCACATGCGGGCTCCACGAAGGGCTGCTTTCTCCCCTGGGTCATGCTCATGCTCTGCAAAAGATTGTTTCCTGCTTTCCCACCCCTGCCTGTTATGAACCACGATGATGAGATGAAGGACAGTATCCAACACCTGATATGCCTGAGTAACTTTTTTGCTCCTCCTCCAGCTCTGCCCTGCACACGCCCAGCTTTCATCCACTCTGGGACGTGTCGGGACAATGGCCGTCAATGGCTTCTACCATTACCTGTAATATTTGCAATATTAAAAATTATCAGTGTTGTAAGAGATAGTGAAGATGAAAAATGATACATGTTAGAGATAACCATTACTAGGATTATTATTATTATTTGTCAGGTATGACTCTTTGGGTTAGGGCATTTGATCCCAATATCACTAGCTTCTCTGTTCCTGGGGCAAAAACATAATGCTTTTGCTTTCTGAACCAGCCACTATTTGTAATATGCGTACCCTTTATTACGATCATTTATTTTTTTCAACATTTTATGAAGTGTACTTATTAAATGAAATGGTAAGTCTGGCACTGGCGAGTTTCTTGTGCACTTTTTTTTCACATTTCCTTTCTTTTGGCAGGTCCATGAAAAGGGAGTAAGTTTCTGTGGACTGTGCATGCTTTTCTACCCTTTTTCAGGATTTGTCACATCTCCTGGAAGGCCTTATAACTCACAAAACATGAATTTATATCCTAGCAATTTGCCAAGTCCTGTCAAATCCTAACATTTTTGTTGGCAACTATTTGCATCTCTCAGCTGAAAGGGAGTAACTTAGATCATCCAGTCACAATGCTGTTCTCTGGATACCTTTTGATGGTCGACGTGTTAGTTTTGATACATGGTTTAATCTCTGCTTGCAAGGGGCCACCCACTATATTTCATGTCCGCACTCAGCGAATCTTCTGCAAAGTGGACATTCTGCTTCATCAGCTGATTTTCCAGTTTTACATGTTTGCACTTGCAGTCCCACTTCTCTCTGAAGAAAAATCATCTGAGAAAAAAAAAAAATCCTAAAAATTAAATAGAGGTAATGCTTCTTGCTTCTTTCAGATACAGTTCCTTTGTTAAGTACAGTTGCTGTAAGGGAGACTATACAATGAGCTGATCATGTATTTATTTTTTTGGAAGATACTTTTTCATCCTGTGTATCTTTAACTCATGCCTGTCACCTTTGTGCAACAACCATAAAACTTTGGCTCTTGGGGTGCAGAATAGGAGTCATTTGAACCTTTAGGACAGGAATCAGTTTAAAGACAAGTTATTGTTCATTATAGCTTGTTCAAACAACTCTGAGTGAGAGAATTTTTTATGGTTTTAAATGCCTAAAGAATAAAATAATTCTCGTCTTTTGCACTGAACAGAATTAGTGGTGATAAAACCAAGGGGATATGGGATTTCCTCAGGTAGGATCTGTGAAGACAATATTTATTGTTTTTGGTTACTAGCTCAAATAGAAGTGAGAAATTTTAATAATAAGCAGAGCAACAGATGTTAGACCGCTACGTCTAGTCCTGCCATATGCTCTTTGTTATGAGTCATTCTGGATGCCATCCATCCCCGTACCAGCGCTCGCTGGAAGCATCAATCTGCAGCAGGAAGAGTGAACGGAGGCATATGCGCAGGAACAGCTGGAGGGGTCTGCCTATCCCTCAGCTAGTTCAGAAGGGGGAAATGCAAGAGCCGGGCTGCGTTTACATTCACTGCCATCTATACATGACCTAGGCCATGCTGGGCCCACTTAATTGGTACACAGCAAATGAGGAATCTACCTCTGGTAGTTATTTTAAGCCGTTCCTTGTGACATCTCGGGATAGCAGTAGAGCCTGACCTCCCTCTGAAACGAAGCACTCTTTGCCCTTTAGCACAGCGTTGCTTAAATTCATTTCAAGCATGAATGTATTCACCGGCCCTCTGTCCGTGTCATATTTTCAAGGGAAAATTAGGATGGTACATAGTCACACTTAGTCATACAAGCAACCCGTGGTTAGATTTGTACCCCAGATGGACTCTGTCCTTTTTTCTTCCTGTTTGAAAGCAAACACCCTGCCTTCCCATGCACTAGTGCAGTCTTGTATGTCAGTGGTGAGGGAGAGGAACAGATGCCAGAGGAGCTGGATGAATAGAAATGACAGGCTGCTGCTACCTCTGACAAGAATTACCTCAGGAGATCATGGGTAAGGGACAGCAAAAATGACTTTTGCCGGAAGGCAACCATGAGTTTTTCTTTCAGTTCGAGGTAAACCTCACTAGCTGTTACAAACCAAGCTATGCACTTTAGAATTGGGAGTTCTTTCAGCAATGAATCCCTGCCTGATGATAAGCGCAAACATTGAGCTGCCTCTCTGTCTCTCTCTTCTTTCCTTACGCCTCCTCCCACTCCAAGGAAAAAAAAAAAAGTTTATTTTCAGCTGTGGATACATGTGTCTCTAGCTGCTCGGTGAGAATTAGTAATTGAGATGTTCATCTGGTCAGAGCAAGCAAATTGGCAAATCCCCGCGCACCTTTGCCGTGCAAGGGCAGAGCCGGTCGGGCACGCAGCGGGAGCCGGACAGCCCCAGTTGTCCCCAGGACTCCGGCATTCCTGGGCACAAGAAGAAGGAAGCTGTTGTGCAGCACAGGGGAAATGGGAAGCGATTTACTTTAAAGGATTTCATGCTTTGCTCCAGAAAACTGGCTAAAATTCTGTTCTGCTTTTTGAGAGAAAATCTCAAGATATTGCCATGGTAGCAATATTTTTGGTTGCTTAAACTAGCTTACTGAGGACCCAACTGGCTTTAGTTTCTTGACATATGTCTAAACTTCAGTGAAAATGAGGAGTCATATCTAGCTTGCTTTTTTTTTTTTTT
>VYXH01008807.1:531161-617598 GCA_013397275.1 Burhinus bistriatus
TTGGTGGCAAATCTAATTTTTACTGCCTTGCACCCCGCTGTGCTGGTTGTACCGCGTTGCAACCCAATCCCTCGAGGTGCTGAGTGGTTCTCTCAGCACCTACACATCAGCATGGCCTCTGCGCTCCGTCCTGCACGGTACCTGATACCCATCCTGACTGGGTAGGGCCTCTGGGGTTTAAGTACAAGAGTAACACCATCACATCACAGGACTGTTTACATATTGACATACAGGCCTAGTTCTGAGCATCTTTCAGAACGATGCAGAGTACCTGTGTACGTTTAGAAGCCAGAAATGGCTCGATTCGGAGAAATATTTCTAATTAATTTAATAGAATACGTATTACAAATATGGTGATTTTTTTTTTCCCCTAACAGATTCAGTTGTACCAAATTCTATATTAGGTTGGGGAATGTTACACTTTATTCTCTCTGTGTGTGTGTATTAGATTTGAAATGTTTATTTTGGTATATGATCCAGAGATTTCACTCTCTGCATCCCTGTCACACTGTGCTGAAGCCAAACAACAAAACTTGTTCTTTTAAAGCCACAATCTCCTTAGTGTTATTTGCAGCATAGATTTGTAATAGAGAGACATCAGTCTCCTAAACAGTCACCCTTTTTTTCACAAGCACCAAATAGGGTATTTTTCAATGAGAGGCACATTTGCAAAAGACTCTTTTGCCAGAAAATGCCTGTCTGTTAAAACAAGGGGCTTTTTCCTATGAATAAGCAGCATTTGGAGGCAATGTTTACCAAGTCCAAGATGCATTTTCTTGGAGAAAGGCTATATAATAGCAAATGCATATGGCTTTATTACTGTGAATTAAACTGCCATTTGGGTGAGTTATTGCAAATATGCAATCCAAAGGTAAAAGCTCATCTGGATGATTATGTATGTATGTACACACTGCACTTTCGGTTCTCATTTTGGCAGCTGTAGACTGGACAGTTAATCTGGATATTTCCCACCCTGGCACTGGGACGTGTTCCCCCCTTGTGGCAATAGCACATATGGAATTTTACGAGTCTGCTCTGTCTCTTCGATAATGGGCTTCACCTTTTACCTCCAGGAGCTGAGGATCTTGATTTTATATCCAGGGTTTACAGGTTCAGACCTTGCAAGCAACCTAGCCAGAGGTGTTCTCATACGGGCCCAAAACCAGTAGCAGAAAAGCCAAGTAAAGAATCTTGATTTTATCCTTCCACGCTGTAATTCTTCTTCCATCTTTACTGGATGTCAGTATCTCTTTCCAGTTTTTGTGATAATTGGTGAAACAAAATAATTCACAAAGAGAAATGTGCTATTTCCCAGAGATGGTGGTGTATTTAAGTGTATTTTTATGGTGGATGAGGTTTTGGTGTGTCATCTTTGAAAATATGGGTAAATGGATGATTTCTTTGATCCAACAAAAACAGCCACAGAAAGAAAAGGATGCAAAATTCAGGGTGTTGCAAGTTCACTCTCAGAGCTAAGCTGTGGTCTTTCTATTTTACTGTCGCCAAGAATGCACGCCAAGTCATTGAGGTTGACCACGTTTTATTACCTCTGTTTTTGCTATTCTACCTTATTCCTGAGACAAGTGGGAAAATTGTGTCTGAAAACTGTCTTTAAACCCTGGACTTCTAGATTGTACATCTTTAATGAATACTGGACATGTTCCACTACTGTGCACTGCTGTCTGGGCCTCGGCTTATTAGATACTGTTTTGAAATCCATAATTATAACCAGGTTTGTGATGGGTCACATGCCCCTGTATACAAAAATTTCTGTCATCCTGATCGAACTGCTATTTCAGAGGAAATCAACTAATTCAAATCTAGTATTTGAATGCTTGTAGTTTTACTTGGTTTGGCTTTCCCTATCCAGGGTGTGAAAAATGGCAATTCCTATATTTCTGGGAAATTAATTTTCAAGGTTGACTTTGGGCCAGTAACCTGAAGTGCTAACATAGTCCATATGTCTGACTAGTAAAGGTTGACTGAAAAGTATGAAAGTTCTAGCGAAAGTCCATTTTTCCTGCTCCTTTTGGTAAATTGCAGGATTCCATTATACTGACGATAATCCATGGTTATTCACGTCTGAACACTGATCCCTAGTGAAGCTGAGATGAAGCTAAAATGCATGGAATTTGTTCTCTATAGGTGCTGCTTTTCCTGCTGAGCAAAAAAGCTCAGTCTTTATAATTTGCTCTCCTGCAGTATTTGTCATCTTTCTGCCCCTCTCTTAAAATTATAATTCCCGCCCGATATTTTCTTTTTAAATTACCTCTCATTTTAATACCCGTTTTGTGTTTTCTTAAAATAAATGCTGTCATGCAGCTCTTCTACTTCCTTTATTGAGAAAACAGTAATACTCATACCATGGTGGAAAAAAATTGAGAGGGAGGGAGAGACAGAGAAAGGAAACAGAAATCATAACCAAAAAGTTCGCACTGATTATTGAAATAGTCAGTGTTCCCTTGGGCTGCAGGGAAGGGAAAGGCGCTTTTAACGGTGTCTTGGAATATTTTTCTTCTGCACAATTCTGACTTTTCACCACATATTCATGCTACAGTGAGAGAGGGGAAGAAAAGGAAAAGAACTCGGAGGTTTTACAGTAAGTTTTTTCATTATTTTTCATAGTGACACTTGCTAGCAACAAGTCCCGGGGAATATTAATGCTAAGGCTTTTAATACTATGATTCTCGATACTCCTGTGTAAAATTATTTAACAAGGACATTATTTTAGTACTAATGTTTTCTCCTCCTCAGGGAAAATTTTGTAGTTTAAAATGTGCGGTGTCACAGGGACATTTTTAATGTAGAATCATTACAATATTTAGTACTGTGTTATTAGTAGTAGGAAATATTTATGTATTTGTAGAAGGCTTCAGCAAGTCTCGGGTCTAGTTTTCCGTGAGATATTTAAAGACAGAAAAGAGACAAATAAAGACAGTGAAAGACTTCAGTGAATAACTTCTGTACGATCAGGAGGGACTTCATGCAAGTACAGAGCATTTCCCTGGGCTAGAAACCCAAATGCAGTATTTTAAGAAATTCTGCCTATCAGCGACTGCTTTTTTCTTTCTGACCAGACTCAGGTTCCAATTAAATTGAAATTAGGCTTAAGAATCCTACTTATTTCACCAGACTTTGGATTTTCTGAAGACTAGTCACTGGCAAAAATTTATTCAGATTTCAGAGAACATAAAGGGGTGATGCCGCTGTGGAGGTGAGCTGTGGACAATCGGCTGGGCAGAATCAGGCCCAGAGTTGGAGAGTGGAAGGATGGAGCAGCTTTCTCATCCGCAGCAAGGTATTGGGTATTGTTTGAAAAATCAACTGTATTTCTCTTACAGACTAAAAAATATGCCATAAAATGTTGTTCAATATTGAGGTATAAGTAGCAGTAAATTACTGAGCTCCCTTTACCGAATAAAAACACAAAGGTTTCCCCCTGCTACTGCCAGATGACTACCTGAATTTGCAATTGTAGCATATTTCTCCTCTAAAACTGCTACCGATCTTCCAAATACAAGCAATAACTACATATGGATATGTTTAGCAAATCAGAAAGAAAAGATTGATTGCTGGGAAATGTTTTGTTTCCAATCATTTTCTCTGTAAAAGCTAGAATTCCAGATAAACAAAGTAACAAAATCCCACTAGTTTATCTGTAAGTATACACTAATTTAGAAATGCTATTAAAACCGCTTGTTTGAAAATCACCTAGCAGAGAAGACTGAAAACAATGATCTTTTCATATTGATCTGCTTTAGGGTTACATTTAAGCATTTTGGAGGGGAGTGCCATTGTGAGTAAAATATTTAGTGCTGCTTCCATCACAACTCTGCATTTTAGCTTGATTTCTTTTATCCTCTTTCCTGTTAAATGAACTTGATTTTTCATGCTGACAATATACAAGACATATTTCTCATGTCCAGTATACATGGCACTTGCTAAATCAGCTTCTGACACACCAGCTGATTCTAATGGGGGAGACGAAGAGATACAGCATTACTTATTATTTCTAATGTGTTTCTTAATATGAAACTTGTCATTTTCAGCCTTGATGCTGACTCAGCAGTAGGTTTATTTCCAGAATTACTAAAACAACTTTCCTCTCAGAGTAGCAAGGGACCCATGATTCATTGGTAGAGAACAGTGAAACAGAAAGAAGCCTTTTTCCATCTTTTAATATTAAAAAATAAACTAGTAAGAGTTCATAAAACAGTCCTGGAGAACTTCTGAGACACAAACAAGTGGCATTAGATCTCATATTTCAGGGACAGATTGAACACAACCAATTTAATTTGGGTTGCATCTGAAATATATAGCTTGCATTATTTTACACGTTTGACCGATGCTACAAAACAAGATTTAGAGGGATCACTTTTTATTTGCTTATACCTACTTCACATATGTCAGAATCAATCACTTTTTTGGACAGATGTTTTCTTACTCATATGCTGCAGTAAAATGACATTTTGTACATGTAAACTTTCTTTTCATTCACAGCATTTAATTACTGCTCTTTCCCATACCCAAGTTTTTGGGAATATTCAAGTGTTAAGTACAGGATTCAGAGATTTAGACAGGGGCCTGTTTTAAAAAACACTAGAACATCATTTAATTCAAAAGGGGACCTTTTTACTTTGGATATTTTTTCAGTGGTTTTTTTCTTCCTTTTCTGAAAATGAAATATCTTCCTTTCAATCATCATCGACAATATTTTAATAAAGAGCAGAGGAATGCATGTTACTCCTCAGCTAATAAATCAGCACAAGAGTTTTGCTAAGATAGTTATATCTTGATAAACTTCTGTGCAGACTTGAACAGGCATATGCACACATGCACACAGATTGTATATATAAAAGCCCCAAATTTGTAAGCTGTCGTAAGAAAGGACTTTGTGTTTTCTACTGTCATGATTCCCAGCTAAGAGTAACCACAACACGTTTTCTGGGCACCTCAAACCCTTTCTGCACCAAGGAGAACCTCTCTCTTAAAGGGGGTAAAATCCTGTGGAACAGCGTCTCCATCAGCAACTTTTCATAGCCAGACACAAACTGCTATTCCGAGCCAGAGGAAGGTCGTAGAAGACTGCCTTTGCTGATGCTTTTAGATATCACCAGCATCTCTCACAAATGATTCCCAAATTGCACTGATGGATTAGCTCCTCCTTACTCTATGTCCGTTTTACTGTTATTGGAGCTCTCTGATGCCTGTGGCATGGTACATTGAGGACACATGCTGTCCTTGAGCTCAGGTTGGAGTGAGGGGCTCACACTTCATGGTTTCAGCCATTCCTCTCAGATCACACACAATTCATGCCTGTGAAGTCTGAGAGAGGTGTCTGCTCTCAGGGCTGCCCCATTCCAGATGGGCACAAAGCCCCTTAATGTTGTGAATCATCAGCAAGGCACATACGATCCTTGTTGTGGTCTCCCCCAGCTCTCTTGCTGCTTGGAGGATGCAACTGGAGACAAACACAGCTGATCTCAGAGGAGAGAAAAAATCCTCGATGAACGCTGAGCTCCACAACACCTCTTATTTGCCATCCCTCGCCCTGACTCCTCACAGCTTGTTCCTCTGCTTGTGCTCCAAGTGATCCTGAACGTCCAAATAGGTCTCACACAAAATGTATTTAACACAGTGAGCACCGTTCCTTCCTGGCAGATAAGGACTTAAAAGAATCAAAACTTTAGAATTTTTTAAACTTTTCTCTTGGTAGATATGAAAACGCTAGATTTCGCAGAGAAAAAAAAAGGAGTTGTTCAGGATCAAGCGTTCTCTTTATCAGTGCTATTGCCTCTTGCTGCCTCTGTGCTCCCTGTTCTCTAGTGACCTCTGACAAATACCACCCCAATTGAAGGTCTGGAGTCCCATACCAAAAGTGTTTCAGGAAGTTTGCTCAAGCTACCCTCTAGCTTTTCTTAGTCCACTTTCACCAGGGCTTTGTCATGACTTTCCATAGCACCACTCAGCTGGAATATCTCCAAATTTAGTAGCTTAGGCCCTTGCAATCAGAAAAGACCTTCAGACTTCTATGAATCTCTTCATATCCAGAATAAAATGCAGTACCCAGTTTGGACTCAGCCATCCCACGGAGGCAACATGCTACAGACTTTTCTCATCCTCAAAATTGCTTTGTAGAATTAAGTCCAGCCCCTAACTGCTGTAGAAAAAAGAGCAAGTGTAATGTATCTTGAATATTAAGGAGCTGTCAGAGCAAAGGGACAGATATGTATCTTCACAGATGTTCTTTGTAGTATGTTGCTGCATTCCCTGTCCAAAGCAGCAGACCATCACTGGTGCGTCTTCACTAGGGAAACATGTTTTCTGCACTCATATTAACAAACTGCTGGAGTCAGGATAATCTGTAGTCCTCATGTTTATGCAGGACAAGTTAGAAATGATGGAGTAATCAAGCATGGGGTTTGATCTGTAATTTGAGCAGACATTTCAAACCACCTTCCTTAACTGGGACTTGGCCTCATGTTAATTGACTTAAGATAAGTGCCCATATTGAGAAACACACGTTGCTAATGCACAGAAGACAATGGGGTTGCAGACAGGTAGGGTGTAGTAGCTTAAGAAATTATTAACCACTGACTGATCACTTTTATTGGCCAGACACATGGGGAAGGTGGCTGTCATGCTGTATGCTCTCCTCTACGGCTATTTATGTCAGACATAAATTACTCAGCGCTAACATACACTGCCCATGTCAAGGGAAGAGATAGTACAGACATAATTCTGTTCATATGACCAATTTGGATTTTTTTTTTTTTTTAAACGGGTGATGTTAATGGCTCCTCCTCACCATTGCAGAGTAAGGGTTCAGTTTTGGTTTTGCCACAAGCACATTATGTGATGTAGGTAAAATATTTAATCCTGCCATAGCTTTTTTTGTACAAATATGTTTTCCTACTCCAATTTTATGTTTTGTTTATTGAGCTTATAAGACTTTAGTGGCAGGACACTGTTTTACTGTGCATACAAAGAAAATCAAGTGTTTAGAATTGCAACAGATACTACTAAAATCTGAACAAAAATCCATCGCTGTGCCTATTCCTTACATGTTTATCAACCGCATGTTTTGCATACAGACACTTTTATATTAGACATGCACACAGTGTTCTCTCCATCACCTTCCCATTTTGACAGTTAATTGTTTATACATTTAAACAATACATTAATAGAGGTTCAGAAAGAAAACGGTTAGATATTCACTGTTATCCCAGGGTATTGTGTTCATTTTCTAATAAGAGCTTCCAGTGCACTGGGGTCCCTAATCAATGTAAATATTTTTTAAGATGAACATTGCAGTGGGCATACCATGGAGCCAGACCACCAGCAGAGCATTAAACAAGGACAGATGTGAATGCCAGGATAAAAATGAAGACATTCCTGAAGTGTAAGTATGTTACTTATAATATATCTGTTTATAGGAAATGGTCATGAGAAAGAAAAAAAAAAAAAGGGCAAAACAAAAACTTCTGCAAAATAAGAATGCCAAATAAAGTGATTATGTTGAGATACTGCAGTTGTACTTTTGTTAAAATAGCTAACTGGTAGTGCATGATATTCTGGTATCTTGAATAATTAAGATCTTATAAACTTAATCATGTATGAATGTTGTTAATGACTTTACACCACTTTGGTGGTTATCTGTACAGGAGCAAAATGCATGTTTTTAGTTTATACACGTGATTTTCTCTCAGAGGTAGTATCTTTTATAAGATTGGAGGATCTAATTAGGATAACAGACAAATAGACTTACACTGTCTCACAAGTCATTCAAGGAGGAGTAAAGAGAGAGAGAAACCACTTCTAGTTCTAATAATTTATGGAGATCATCTGACTCCTACTTGCTTAGTGGATTCAGGTTGATTAATTCACTAGCTGCCAATTTCCATGAGCAGCCACATAGCATGTTTCCTACTGATATTTAAACACCAGTTTGTTCCTTGCTGGCTTTGTAGTCAGGCTGCCCTCTGCATTGCCCTGATTTGGAGATTATTGGTGACATTTGCAAGGGATTTGGAACCCCCATCACACTGACTATTAATGGTACTTGTACGCATGCTGCCTGCTGCTCTGGAGCTGGCAATGGCACAGGCTGACCTGTGTGGGGCAAGCAGGGGCAAGGATCTCCTCTGGGGTGGGTAGGCAGGATGGGGACCCACTCTGGGCTAGGTAAGCAGGGTAGGGGATCGCCTCTGGAGGAAAGCAGGGCTGGGAGGGAAGCCCCCTGGGGGAAGTGAGAAGTGAGGGCATGTCAACTGATGGGGTGGCTTAGAAACAGGACTGCCGTTATTTCTCAGGGATGTCAGCCAGGGAGGACGCAGTCCTCTCCATTTACTATGGAGAACGGGATCTCAGAGGTTCTCATATGACTGAGACATATTTTCAGAGTCCTCAGTCCTCAATGACACCCAGAGCTGGAAGGTCTTAACGCCTAACTGGCCACTGAGAGCTGAAACACCTATTAAATGGGAGTCTCTTAAAAGTCTTTGGCCCAAAAGCTGTAGCTTTGATCAATATAACTGTGAATGCAACAGATGCTTGATAGCTGGGTGGATATCAGGTTGTCATTACTGCAGAGTTCTTGGTAGGAGTCTGATTTAGCTTCAATATTCATTTCTCAAATAGTGATGGCAGAGAATCTGTTGGAACTAGAGTATTGGATTACTGTCTAAGCCAACAATGATTTAGAACTGAGTTGATTAAACAGTATGGTTCGGGATAGGTCAGCAGACTTTATTGTTCATTGTTTTCCATTTTGTAGTAAAATCAACTACGATAGCAGTCTCCTAAAATGTGATTAGCACAAACACTATTGTTGTTTGACATGGTGTATCAGATGTAATGATTTCCATCCCAGATCTACAGCTTTGCTTTTTTACATTCTTGATTGCATAATTGAAAGCAGCAGCTTTATCTTTCTTCTACCTTTAGTGGAAGTCATTCAATAAATAGTACCAATTACATTACAGCTTAGAAACAGTCTGATGTAAAAGGCACTGCATTTCACTAGCTCTTGCCCAGTGCAAGAATACTCTGTACCAAACCAAGGCATTACATTAACTTTTAAGAAAACAACTGGAAGTATGCAGAGCGCGTGTCAATATTGAAAGCACCATGTAGGCTGCAGAAAAATCACTTAATGCCTGAGTTATCCTGTATTCTGTATCACCCTGCTGGGTGGTTATTCATGTCAAATATAGAGTTTAATATTAAGAGCAGTCACTGCACTAAAAGGAAAAATATGTTTACTGCTTTCAGAATTTATTTTGCATTTGCCCAAAACCTACTCCTACTAACATGGGTTGTTTTTCCAAAATTTAGGAAAAGCAGGACTGAACCCTAAAAATTACTTACTGCTAAAAAAATACACCCCTTTCTTGAAAAACACATACTTATGATTGACCATATGCATGCGGATATTTCCATGACTACAGAGGATATTGATTGGTCCCTGTGGGACTACTCGTGCGTATAAATGCTTGGAGGATCAAGTTCTAATTTTGCTCAATATGAGAGCTAATTGCTGGAGATACTATTGACAAAAACTGGAGGTTGTCTTCTAGTTGTGGTAGCTGAGGATGTTCAATGAATTTTTTTCATGAGGTGATTTATTACACATTCAGTTTTTAAAACAGTCCAAATACAGTCGGTAACTATTTATACAATTAAATTTAACAACTATGAAGTATGTGTTATGCTGCCAGTTTGAAACATATTCCTAATAGCTAGTTTTATATATGATGGACCACCAGGAAGCTGTCATCAGAATAATACTGTGCCTTTTTATACATTCTCTACATTTCTTTTTACTTAATAGACTGTATAATAATACTGTAGTCAAAACTGAACAATAGAGATTAATGATTTGATGTAAGAATACTTCAAGGTAAAAATTAAACATGTATAACATTCCAGCTGGTGATACACTATGGAAAGCTCTCAAGCATGTAAAGAAGTCTAAGAACTGTTTTAGAAAATCAATGCATACAGAGAAAATGTGAAGGTTGTGTGTTGTGAAGTATATCACCAGTCAAGCTTTTTCTTTTCATGGGAAGGTACTATAGAGACAAAAAAAAGAAAAGAAAAAAAAAGAGAAAAACATCAAACCCAAAACCATAAAACTGTTATTTCAAGGAACTCCTCAGAGCTAAAAGAGAGATTAAAAAGTGACCAAACCATAAAATAATAAATTGTGTGAGGGGAAGATACATTTTACTTATTTTTGTCTAAGTTATTCTTGCACGTGAAAATTTCTGTGTTGCCGACACTCCATGAAACAGCAATGCCATATTTTTCCTGAATGCTCTTGATTTACTGGGCTCATAAAATGTAAGACCAGAAGCTAGTCTTAATATGGACTCACTCTACTACTAACGCATGCTAGCTGCTTTTTGTCTTAGTGTTAATGCAAGAGAACTTCACTCGGTCTATTTGTAAAATAGTAGAAATGTTGCCTGCAAAAGGGAAAAATAATTGTGTAAGAGTTTGCAGTATCAGTTCCTAGATTAACAGCTCTCAGCTTGTACTTGTTTTTTCAACATGATCCCTTGAAAACACATTCACAAGGAAGAAATGAGGAGCCAGAGCAAGGTCCATTTTAAAAGTATCCCTGTGCAGGTGGGGGGACAGTTCCAGCTCCTGCAGAAGTGCCATTGCTGCTCTTTTCAGCATCAGCCAAAGCTTAATTTCTCCCACATGGCCAGCAGCTCCCGCTCGGTGGGCATCAGCGATGTAGGCACAGCTCTGTTTCCCCCGTCTCTCCCAGCTGGGACACACCAGCCCGGCAGCCGCTGACTGTGTCCTGCACCAGTCCTGGTCTTCCTCACTCAGCGCTGCCCAAAGATGCTCCCTGCCACCCACAGGCACCCCGAAAAGTAACCAGGCAAAATCCCTTTCTCTTGAATCAACGGTGAAAGGCCACTGAGCTCCACGGGGATGGAAACGGCCTTTATTGTGGCTCTTGGCTTTGCAGCCGCTTCCAGTAGGCAGCACGGGTCCCCTGGCAGCAGAAGCCAGCTGATACACTAAACTATGCTAAAGTAGTGTTTAGAGAAATAGTAATTACTAACATCCTCTCTCAGTCAAGCCGACACTAACCAGGCCTACTGCTAGGTGTGTGTATATACATACTCACACTCAATAGATAAATAGATACGTGCATATACCCCAGGAAAAATATCTCTCAGTAAGGTGACAAGGTCTTACTTTAAATCAAGCACTTGACACTAATAAAAACAATGTATTCAGCCATAAGATCTCACATACTGACTGACTATGAGGTAAGTCAGTATTAAGCAAGCCTTTATTTTCTGCACTCTGTTGTTTTTTTCTGTATCACAAGTATTCTTTGCATCTTTCCAGTCGTTTGTAAATAGACCCTTAAAAAAGTAGGCTTATAATATTGTCTGCTTGAAATTAATATCACCAAAGGAAATACAGTGGAAATTTGGCAAGAATTGCATGCGTTCCTGTTCTGTGGTTTTAAAGTGACCCAAAATGCCAACGATTTTACTTAAAGACTATCTATCATTACTTCCTCCCTTCTCATAAGGGATTTTACTATGCAAACTATTTTGTCTGATTTTTTTTAAAGAATTGCAAATGGGAGGTAAAATCACCAGGGGTATCCACATGACTTGGGAGATTACCAAACTGATTAGGATGTCAAAGGACCTTCTGCAGAGAGGCAAAGACTCATTAACTATTTAGATTTTTTTGAAAATTTTGTCTAACGCTCTTACCCTCCAAATTTCCATATGATTTTTGAAAGACTGTAAATCAAATCAGCAGCAAACAATTCACTGTCTCTTGATAGTAGACAAATGCTAATTTATAATAGACACGTGTATAACAGAATACCATTTGATGATTTGATGAAGTAGTCAAACAGAAATCAGGAAAAAAAATCTTACTAGGCCATCTTTTTGCCTACAGCTATTTGTTGTTATTCTTATTAGTAGAAAAATCAAGTACTGGCAGTTAGTATAAACCATGCACAAACAGAAGTGTTGATAGCTACCTTAGAGATATCATCAATAGAATTATCTATCTAATATTTGTTTCTGGCAGCATTTGTTAGAATATTGATTTCTGTAGAGGAAAAACAGTGAATGATTTCACAGAGAAAGAATTAATTTTAAAACACATCTGACTGAAAATATCTTCTTTTCTGTGAACTTGATTTTGCTGTCACTCAATATTCAATCCTGAAAGAGGCTGAACAGCCAATCTCTGTTTCAGGAAAATACTTAAATACAGATTTAACTTTAATCCTATTGATTTTACTGAAACCACACGTTTACCAATGTTGGAGAGAAACTTCAGCAGAGCTAGAAACTCAGTATTCACGGCAATTTGCTCACAGGAGAGGAAGAGCCCTGCTTCATAGTTAGCATCTGAGTTAATTTGGTCAAAAAGAACCGGAGAGCAATATTTTCTTCCTGTCTTTCTTTGGATGTTTCTTTGTGTTTCCAGAAACATTTTTAGGGCCTATTCCTGCAAATATTTTTCTACATGAGTAATTCAACTCCTCTGATAAATACTATTGAATTCACTAGGGCTAGATTCAAAAGCAAAGTTACTTATCTGGGCAAACGCATGCAAGACAAGGCTGTTAGGCAGCTCCCCATGACAGTAGAGAAGAGAAAAATATGCTTGTGGGACTAAGGCCTGGAGGATTGGGCCCATAGCCAGTGACATTATAATTTTTTTTTTTAATAACGAGGGAAACCCACGCATGAGTGAAACCATATGGAAAACTGAGTTAAGGTGAGGAGGTTTTAAATAATGCTTATTTATCATTTTGAAAGAAAAATAATCCTGTTCCTGCCTATTGCATTTTATATTTTAAATGTAGGGACTGATTCTTTGGCCAAAATTCCTCTCCTTGTCAGGGGGAAAATTATCTGCTTAGACTGCTGCAGGATCAGGCCCTGAAAAGTCGTTACAAGCTCATTGGCAAAGCTTGTTCACTTCCACCTCTCTCTTATTTTCTGTTTTTCCTATCCCTGCGCCGGAAGAAAATGAAAAGTTAAGCTAAAATACATTAACTAATATCAGTTTATTAATTGGAGAATTCAACTTATCCTTTTTGCCGTTCATCTGAAATTAATTAAGTGTGTAGAATTACAAGGTGGGTGTACCACAGGCAGCAGTCCAGGCTCAAGTTAATCAAAAGAGCACATGTTGAATGCATACAATTTAGTTAAGGTTAATCCAGTGAAGATGATCCCTTGCTGGTCCTAATTACTCTAGGTGATAGATTGTGGAATGAGAAAATAGGAAGGAAGGGAAATTTTGTCCTGCTGGTCTACCAGAATTTTCTAATTAAATTTAGTAGGCAATGCACAGGAGCAAATAGTTTCAATTTAAAGAGAAGACCACACTCCAAGGGTGCTTGTCTGAAATGACTGTAAGGAACTTCGAGCTAATGTAGTTAGGTATCGTGCCTTAAAAATAGTGACGTTAAAGCTGGTGCTGTTCATGCTATCGAGAGCACTGCATTCCTCTGAGTGCTTCAGACTTAATGTAAATGTTTTTTTGGAATTGTGATGCTACTACTTAGCTCTTAAGTAAAGGTAATGACACGTTAAAACAGGCCTAGTCTGTTACTTTATTACCTTCACTCAAGGACCAAATAGCAGTAGGACAGAGCTAATTTGCCATAGAAATACCTTGGTGGTGTATTAGCTAAGGCCTTTTCATTTGATCTTCTTTGATTATGTCAATTCCAACAAAAATGAAGGTGTTTCTAGGAGTCTTCTATTTCATACTCTATGTTCATTACCTCATTAAGTTACTTTTTCTCCATGCTTGCCCTTTGTTTCAGCTTTCAAGGAATCTTATGAAAAGCTTTCTCCAGGCATGCGCATATAAAAGTTGTCAAATAATTTGCCCTATTTTTCAGGTTGGTGATATATTTCTGCTCAAGTGGAGGTATCTGTTTCTGATTTATTAACATTTGATCCTTTGGTTTCCTGCCATTGATCAAGACTAATACTCAGCTCAGCTGATGAGTTTTATATGAAATCTGATATTGCAGGAAGAGAGAAAAGTTAGTACCATTTTTAATATTTTTCTATTTCAAGCTTTCCAGGACCATGACATGCACACAAAACACCTAACAGTATTGGGCAGTATTTATTTTTAACTGTGTTTCCCTGGGATAAAAATTTTTGGAAGTAAAGCAAGTATTTATCAATAGAGCAGATGTTTGCTCGGTGTCATTCACATCCTGTAAACTGTATATACATTTACACCCTACCGCCAAAACATGCTTTCACCCTACTACTGACCGTCTGTCTGCCATTCAATCTCTAGTTAAGTCACGGTCAATAAGGTCAACTCTTTGGCAACATCTGTATTTGATCAGTTCACACAAAATAGGAGCCTTCCTAATGCCTGACTACCCTGAAGTATTTTAAGAGGCAGCGTATTACAATAGTTGATTCACCGCTGCTGCAGACTCTGCACTTGGAAGATTTTGCCTCCTCTGAGGAACTGAAATGTGAAGATTAAAATCCTTTCTAGCAAAATAAATCTCTGAAATGAGCAGGTTTAGCAGTGGCGTAGTTTCTAGACTGACAAGAAGCATTTAGCAGTTTCTCTCCCCTAGTCCCTGGTCCCTCGGCGTAGGGATTTGGGTTTGTGGTCTTTTATATTTTAACCCTGTTCTGCACATGGATTATGTTTAAAACATGTTTAGATTGTTGCAAAGATGAGGAATAAAGTCAGAGGAAAAAACTATCTGCAATTTTACTTCAAAAACCAGTAGCGAGGATTAATGCAGCCAATTGTTTCTCATTGGTGTTTCCATGTGCAGCACAGGCAGTACTTTCAGCAAGTCCATGTACTTTCCTCCAGATGGGTGAACGCAAATTCTTCCCTCAAAGAAAGCAAAATATTCTGGGTGGAATCCTGGCACCACTGAAGGTGATGGAAAATACACTGGCGAAACTGAGAGAGACGGGATTTAAGCTAATGTTACCACTGCGTTATTTCAACGTTGGGAGCTATCTTAAAGTACAAGGTTAGAGATTTGATTCTAAGTGCAGTCAGACTGGTGCCACTTTATTGATGTTCCTGGTTTTAGAGCAAATGAGAATAAAATCTGACTTCTGGGAATGGGATCATGGGGTGTGTTCTTTTTTTTTTTTTAATGTTTGCTTTAGGAACAAAACATTTGACTCTTGGGAAACTCAGACAATTGCAATAACAAGTGGCCTCTGACGCCTTTATGTTTTGGCATGGTGAGATTTAGAGCTGACTACAGATGATCACACATTGATAAATAATGCCACCAGCGCTCTGATTATACTGCTGGTCTTCCTGGTTACGTTCAACACCAAGGAGACTCTGAACAACCAAATGGTTTTTCTCTGCTGGGTGTTGGCAAAACTTAGGTAGAGTAGTGAGAGCACAGCAGCATCCCACCACCAGCCATGAGGTTTAGAAGGGAGCGGTCCTTAAAATGGGATTGGGCTGAGCAGTGCCATAAGCAAGGGGTCACTGGGAGCTTTTTAAATGATTTTTATGATGGGGGCTTAGGTGACAAAAGCTGCTGCTGAGAAATGAATGGTTTTGTTTACTCTTTTTTCAAAAATAATCCCTTTTTATTTATTTTTTGTCATGCTGAATTTTTGATGGAAACATTTGACTGAAAAATAGAGCAAAGAGCGGTTCAACTAGTTCAAATTAAAGAGGCTGGGAATAGTTGAGATAAAATTTGAAAGCACCTTGAAGCACTGAAATCAATATATTACCTGAGTCTGTTTTTTGTGTAATTTTAGTTCTCTCAAGAGCCCTGGAAACCTCAGAGGAAGCTTGCCCCAGGTGCATGTGTTTGGTTTAGGGACTATTCACAAACAGCAAATTCAAAACCAAACTAAATATTGGGGATGATGGAACGGCTGGTGTGAGCTGCTGACACACAGGATATGCAGTAGAAAATGTAGCTGAGGTCTTATCCCTCCCTTTAGTGCTACTTGTATAACACTGGTAGACTTTTCCATCTAATACTTATTACAGTGTGTTAAATATACCTTAGGTTTCCCACTCCATTGTTTTGTCCTGTAAAGCTGCCTTAATAGTTCTGTTTTAAGAATACAGTATTACATCTGTTCTGAATTTCTTTATTAGGAGTAATTGGGAAATCATTCTACCATGCATATGAGTTTCGGTAGCACGTTTTGATCCTTTAAAAGATCAGGGAGAAGTAGCTCGAGATCCTCTTATGATCAGTCAGAAAAGAAAAAAACAACAAAGGCTTACAAATATTTCAGGATTGTCTTGTCAGAGTAAAGACAACATAGTTTTCTTGATTTGGATGATGGACTGCTACAGGAACATAAATATTAAATAAAATCAAAATTGTAATGAAAACTGTGGGAGAAAGCCTAATGACAAATTAGCTGCAGTCAAGACAACTGCCATCCAAGCTGACAGCAATCTAGACTTTTACTTCACTAAAACCTGCATCCAGTTCTGGTCAGGTTCCACCAGTTGTCTCGGCAACTGATTGCTGCATCAGGCTCTGGGCCCCAGGGGGTGTCACCTCTGAGTTGGGAATGTGTGAAAACCAGATGACTCATCACAAAAGAGATTTCCTTTACAAAATATGCCCGAATCAGTAGTTTAAGACAATGAGGCAGTTTTCAGTATATAAAATTCATTGAAGTATTGACAGATTGTCTTCTGAGGTCTCTTTCTTCAAATGCTTTCAAATTGACCTGATTGATTGGTTAAAAGCTGACTCTAAAAGTGAGAGATGCTAAAGAGATACTAATGGAGGCTGGGAAATGAAAAAACTGACAGTTTTTGTCACATAGAGGGTATTTCCTGGGTTTTCTTGAACGCGTTCAATAAAGCACAGAGGGAGAGACAGGGTGCTGGACAATTTTAATAACACAGAAAGAAGCCACAGATAGTACTACAGCCCTATTTTCAGTGTCCTTATTCCCCTACCTCTGAAGGAGCTGGAACCATCAATGAAAACAGAGGTAATAAAAGTGGAAGTAGAGTGATTAAAAATATAGAGCTGGAAAATAACAGTGACATTCATGGGAAAATGTAACCCAGTACACCCAGGGAAATGTAATTTGAAACACAGACATTCAAAGGGAGGGAGAATCCTAGAAAGCAGCAATGCTGAAAGAGACCTCAGGGTCAAATTAGACATGAATTTGCAATATGATCTAACAGCATGACCAGCCAGTGCAGTTGTGCTGTACACACAGAGAGGCGTATCTGGGAACATGAAGGTCGTCCTCTTTCCCGTCGTGGCTCTGACTGCACCAGGAGCTGGGTCTCTGCTCACCAGGAAGGAACGGAAAACTGGAGATACCTAAGCAAAGGAGGAAAGAGTGGACTGACACGGAGTGTCTATGAGCAGAAAAGCAATAAAAACACCCACTCAACACTTTCCTAAGGCTTCAGGTGCCGAGTAAGTACCTTCGCATTGGATCTGAAATGTTTGTGGGTGACTGTGGTGTGCCTTCTCCCCATGCTCAGAACCACTCCAGTGTGAGCCGCAAGGCTGCCCAAGACATAGAAAGTCAGCAGATTTAGGTCTCAGTGCCCTCAGCTGGCTGCTTACACTGGCTGTGAGCCCATAGACCCTCATGCTGTGGGAAGGCTTTGCAGAGACCTGCAGAAGCTGGCACCAACAAAGCAAAGGTGCAAATCACACCTTGGTGGCGGTTACAGACTGGTGGGAAGAGGTGCTGCTGCTCTCCTTGCAGAGGATGACCTCCAGGTCCGAGCAGTCACCATGAGGATGTAGGCCATATGCTGCTCAGCCAGAGGGAGATGAGATCTCCTACCACGCAGGACCATCAGGCTGGGCTAAGCGCATGGGCCACCCTGCACACCCCATCTGCACCAACATTGTCCCCACAGTGGTGGCAGGAGCTGGGAGCAGTGAGGGACCGTGTGGGCAGGTGGCCTGAGGCTGAGCCTGGGCACCTGGGAGGCAGCCCAGCTCCCAGCCCCCGTGCCATGGCTGGAAAGCATTTCTCATTGACAATCTGATTAAACACCACGATCACGGGGAGCAGAAACCAAAATTCAAGACTATTCCCTTCCACCCTCCCCCAGTAATTGTTCCATGAATAAATGGGGGAAAAAAGGTTTAAATTCTTGAGTGAGCATGCAAACCTGTACCTCTCGAGACAACTGCATCTAAAATGGCTCATCAGTTTGTACCTGTTGATAAGCATGTGGAGCCATATTCTCTGGCCTGGCTGAGTGACTCTCGGTGGAAGGCATGTGCGCCAGGAAAGCATCCATGGAGAACTACCACCTTCACACCTCCCTTGCCTTGTCATTCTCCAGTCACTGGTTTGCTCTCCTAGAGGAACATACAGAAGCCCTCTGACTGCAATTGCTCTTCCTAGATTGATCCAGCAGCCGCAACGTAATGCCTCGTCACATCGCCTTCCTGCAGACACGCTGCCCTGGCCGGGGAGAGGGACACCACATGTGTCCCTGGGAGCCACAAAGCTGGCTTGAAGGCTCGGTGGGGCAGCAGGGTGCTGCCTCGAGGGCCGAGGCATGGTTCATAGCATGCTGCATGGGCAAAAACACAGTTCTCAAACACATGTGGGGTTTTTATGTTACCGGAAGTTTTAAAATGTCTGTTTTTCAAAATCATTCCCTCAAAGGACCTAAAATAGAATAAAGCCGCTCGGTATTTTTAATCTGGTTTTGCTTCTTGCTTTCTGGTGTCTTTATCTCTATCAGTAGCAGACATTTGGCTATTATGCAGAAAAAAAAAGTGAAATTCAACTGGGAATGCTAGTTGCTAACTAAAGCCCATGTATGAAATCGCAAATAACAGCTTATAAGGTCAAAAATCCTTTTCTTCAATATGACTACAGAGGTCTGAAATGTAAGTTTGAACATGTACAATATAAAAATCTAATACTGCCTATCAAAAATTTTCCATATAGATGAGTGGATGATGTTTACATATATGGAAACATAAATAATATCCATCAGAAACCACTGAGGTTAATAGAATTCCAAAGGAGGCTACATATTTTAGGTCACTGAGGTCTGGTGAGAGGAATTATTGTGGGTTGACTTTCATTTTATTGCTGTTATTAAGAAAAAATTTAACAGTTCGAAGCCAAGCTGCAGCATGAAAGTCTTTTTTATGTGTAGCCAAGTTATTAAGATGGTGAAGTAATATTTGTCCAGTAGATGGCCAATTATCAGCACAAACTGAAAAAACAGAAAAATTTTTTCTTTGCCTTGCCTCCTCTCTCCTTCCCTTCCCAAAAAATGTTTTGTGCCAGGTCCTCCCTCCAGCAAAATGTATTCACGTACAAGCTTGGGTGTGACCAACAGCATAATTTGGCAAAAGCTCTGTAAATTACAGCTATTTCTCCCCTTTCCATCTTTTTCCAAGCTTAAGAAAAAGTTAATTAGGTGATTGTGCATCAAATTCAATGTTTTGGATGTTGTTTTTTTTCCAGTGGCAGATGATTTTTATCTAGAGAATATAATAGCTAGTAGATGGGAGATGAATGGCCAGCTATTATCAGTTTCTACACAAGTGGTATATCCTATGATTTTCTGACAAATTTAATTAGGATAATTCACCAGAAGACTAATTAAAAACCCAAAATAGTTTGCACTAGTCCACCAGTTTTAATCTCTACCTTAGAGATCACATTTCATTCTGTCAAGCAACAGTATTTAACTAAATTAAATGAAATCCCACTCCATTACTGCTGAACTGAAGAAACCTTAGCCCAGTTTATTTTTCTGCTGCACAGGCACACTCAGCTCTGCAATGCCTGTTCTGAAAAGCTATGTCCAAAAACCCTCCAAATAACATTTTGCAGTGAGTCTGAGCAGCTGAAGGACAATGGAGAAGCATAAAGGAATAAGAGGATTGTGGACATCTGGTCCTTCCCAAGGGCTATGCAAACACAAGCTCGTTGCTCCCCAGAAATGATGTAAAGACATAAATGAGCACTGCAGTGAGAAATGGTGATACGGGTAGTTCTGTCTGCTTTTTCTTTCATCTAAGACCTAGATCTGCACATTAAGTGGTCCTTTTGGCTCAGTCCCCCATGCACGCAGGTCTGCAGTCGTGGCTCTTGCCCCGCTATGTCATGGGCAGTTTGGGTTGGCACAGGGGTGTCTGCCTCTCTTGGGGGGTCTGCAGTTTGGGCTGGCTTGAATTAGTCATCTGTGCTCTGGGTTTTGGGGGTCTCTGGGCACAGTGTGTTCTGTTAGCCAGGGAGGCACATCTCTGGGTGAGAACTGAACCCCTTTCTCCCTCCAGATCTACTGAATTGCTTTTCATGGAAATGGACTTTGAGAGGAGGTACAGTGACCCACCTGCAGTGGCCAGGGGAGCCTGGTGCTGCCCGCCCTGGACGTGGTAGGGACTGTCAGGTTGGGCTCCTGCCACTCACCTAGTGCCGGAGACACAGCGCAGCCCAGCACCTGAGCAGAGCCCTGTCGGGTTTCCAGCGGTTGACGTGGGAAACAGGGCAGCTCGTTCCACCTGCAGAAGATCCACAGGGTAAGGTGCTTCCTAAGGTAAACTTTCAATGAGCGCATACCAGGGTTCTGAATCTAGTTAGTTTTAGCTGCTGTCCTAACTGCCAAGTCTCCTGCTAATTCCTGTGGTATTCTCAATGCCATCTTCTGCAAACTACCCTGTGTGAACTTCTTTGCCTGTGCCCTTTTGACTTTACTGAGATGCTGCAGAGACAGAAAGGTCATGCTTCACAGAGCAGTCGCAAGCCAGGGCGAGAGGGCCAGCACATGAGTGTGATTTTTTTTCCCCCTCTTTAGTTGCAGGGAAGGCAGGAGGCTGTCACTGTGGAGGCCACGTAATGGACTGAATGTGGTGTATCATCGTGCACCAAATGAATGTGTGGGGGGGGGAGGTGACTTCTCACTAATTCCAGACAGAAACATAACATTAATTAAAGACAGCATCTTTCTAATTTGTTTCCACCCTCCATAAAATGGGAATGATATCCACTGTATGGTTGGTGATATAAAGGTTGTTTCCCTAATATTTGCAAACGGCTTTCTGACCCTCATTTAGAAAGTGTCAGAGATGCTGGAGCTGTCTTACTTCCACTCTGTGTTTGTAAGCTACGGTACTTTTTCTTCTGCCTGGTATCATCCTAGACACAAACAGTATGTCCAGGAAAAGAACCGTGAAGATTTTCAAAATAAAAATCTCATGAGCCTTGAGCTGTTGTCAAGACTTTCAAGGCCCAAACTGCCAAATCAGGGTTTTTAATATATTCCCTTAAGATATATATTTTTGTTTTGATATACAGATTACATTAAGTCACTCCTTCTGCAATAAACACCCTGCTGCCCTTGAAGTACAACCTACGTAAACCACCGTGGGAGCCTGGTCACCCCAACGTCTCTGCATCCAGCTCCCTCCAGTCCCCTCATTGCAAGGGGCGAGAACAGTCCCCCCATTCTCCTGTCTTGCTTTGGGCCCTTGGGTGGCTCTAGAGGAGTGTGGCTTCAGGCACACGTTCAATGCCTTTTCTCCACCAAAGGACCAAACCTCAACTCCAAGCCCCTTTACAAAGAGGAGCCTGTATTTTTATTCATAGCATATTGCTGGGAAATCCTCTCTGAAGTAAAGGACTTTGTGAGAAACACATGGTCAGAGAAGACCAGCAGCAAAAGCCAGATACGCTGTGCAGTGGGGCCAAGGGTCAGGGTTTGAAGATGGACTCTCATTAGCTCACTGGGGGATAAGATACTTGCATATTTTGCATAATGAACTGCCTCCAAATGCTTTACTGGTACTTCTGAACCTTTTCCATAGTCTGAGACATTTTACAGTAAAAAGGAACTTGTAGCCTTCCTTCCTACCAGCCGTAAGCAAAAGGGGAGTTTGCCATGGTCTGTTAGAGCCCTGGTGGGGTGTCTGCTGTTTAAGCTGAATTACAGCATCGGATACCTGCTTGCCGGAGGAAACTGTACGAGGAGAGAACCTGTATCCACAGCCAACGTGGGAATGTAAGGACTTTCAAGTTTTCTGTTGTTGCTTTCAAACCTGTATTTGTGCCTCGGTATTTTGCAGTCGTGTCGTTTTAAATTGAGCGTGGAACTGAGTCCTTTTCCAAAATATTGGTGACAATATTAGTAGGTAGATGATGAGATTATTAGGGGTATTGTCACAGGATTAATCACCATGTTTTATCAGATGTTAGAAAAATTTAAGTCGGGGGTGATTGCTCTGCCTAGGTTATTTTGTCTTCTTAGCAGCCTGTTTTCCTTTCATTCACTTTTCATACTGAAGTTCCTCTTTCCTGTGCAAATCCTTCATTTGAATTGTTTAAAGCATTTCACTTATTTGTTTTTTCCCCGTACATTAGTTCAGGAAACACTGCAGTTCTTGATAGACCATTTTTTCTGTCTCCAGAGGTTTCTTTTGAAAATCAGGAGGAAAATAATCTCCTGCCTTGCTGGTATATTCTGAAAGTACCGACTTTTCAGAGATTACTGAGGATATGCTTTTTATTAATAGGATCAGGAGAGGCAGCTTCCTAATAATTAGAATTTGTGGTTTTATCTGAAAGTATTGTTCTCACTAAAATCTCTCTAATAGCATGTTAAATTATAAAAACATTAATTAGATCATTAGATAAATGGACGTTAATCCTGCAGCTATGTATAATGCACCCTTTGATGTACCCTGCTTAGGAGCTTTAGGTCTGTCCAGCATTTCCTTTTCCCCAAGTATATTATTTTTTCAATAATTAATGCAGGTATTTTGCTGTGTTTCTTCAGTGTTACTGTGGGAGAATAAGGTTCTAGTTGACTGGAAGTCACTAAAAGAGCCAGTTTCCAGGGCATGAAACCCTTTCATTTAAAGGGGCAAAGGTCGACTCAACAAGAAGTTGAGTCATGCCAAAAGCAGGACAAGTGTGTCCCCTGGGAGAGAGCAAGCGAGAGTGAGCAGCAGAACGTCACAGAGAGGAATTCCCTGTCTTGGGAAGGTGTTTCAGACTGGAGCGGGTTGTGGGTAGAGGTGGATCACCAGAGCCTACTGGATTTTCTTAATCAATGCTAATCCTTGGCAAGTGTGGAAATAGTTGTTAAATCATCTTATAATCATAAAGCAGTTCATATCCAGCTTCTGGGCTTTCTAGTGTGTGTTCTCTAATTAAAACCAGAGAAATTTGTAACACTAGTTACAACAACACATCATTACTGTATTTTTTCAGATGTCTCCAATAAATAACAATATCAGAGGTCACACAGATTCCAGTGTGTGTATTTTGCAATCATTCATATTTTTTGTTGGTTTGCAGTAGTAAAGAAAGCACATGTGCAGTGCTTAGCACAGAATTATTAGATGATCTGCAGAGAAAGAGGAAGAGTGAAGTTAATGGAATTTGTTTTTATGAAAATTTTTGAGTGATTTCTGTTTGTTCACCTCGTGTTACTTTGCCTTCAACCCGTCAGCATTATCTGAAAGAAAGTGCATAAGGATGCATGCATGTGTGTGTCTGTATGTATATATGTGATCAGGAGAAAAGGAACAAGAAGATGACAGTACTTCATTGGGCTGCATCCTTCAAAGTGCATGTGTTAAAAAAGAAAAATATTTCAGAGATTTCACCCACTTTTCTTCTAATGAATACAGCACTGTAAGTATATTACGAATTGAAGAAGCAGAAAACTATATAGTACTATGTATTATTCTTATGACCTTTACACTGTTTTTCTCTTAATATGGGTTAATTTACTTGATTATGCAAAGCTGAACATCAAAAACGTCCAAGCAAGGTAGGCTGTGGCAATATGGTTTTTACAAAGGTGTTACGAAGGTTTTTAAGAAGTGCTGACTGTAGATTGCAAATGTGATTGGTGGTTGTGGGTGCTAGACATGTATTCACAGATAACGTGAATAGCTGATTATATGTTGTTATTTACTACTGAGTGCAGGCTGCTTCCCTGGGACATACTCCTTTTGGCTGTTTGAGAGGTTTCTCTTGAGGAAAGACCTCTATGATAGCCCAGAAAACTGGATCAGAGCTTGGTGACAGGAAAATGCTGATACATAATCTTAGACCATGACTTTAAGATTTCACAGTACCTTGAGATATTTTACACCACAACCAAGTGTTTGGAGGTTTATTTAATTTTCATTAATCACCCAAAAGTGTGAATGCTCATTCCGCAGTTTGTATGACCAGACCTGTACTGTCTTGGTCTGGATGTTGGTCCTAAAACATCGTGGAAACAGACTTTCTCATGAGATTTTTTTATTATAACCCATTCTGCCTCAAGTTTTCTCCTGTCACAATCAGCCATTAACCAGCCAGTCAGTTGTTATTAAAACAAAAAACTCTCCTTTTTTAGTCCAAACACCACCAATATCGCCTGGTAACATTCAGCAGACTTTGAGCTGTAACCTGCCAGTGCATTCCTGTTGTGTAATGCATTCACACATTCCCAGCAGATTTTAATTTACTCTAGCAATGCCTAGACTAATTCACACACAGCACATTGTAATGCAAATGGAATGGTTAAAATAGATCACACGTCTCTCTTCCATCTCAATTGCAGTCTAATGTATCATTGCAGCTTATTCTGTAAACTGTTGAAGCCATCTTCATTCAACTGTAAACTAAAGAGACTAGATGTCTATCAGACGAAACCAAAACAGTTCTTGATTAATCACAACCTCTTGACCTAATGAGTGATAGCTGTGTTAAAAATGTTGTCATTATCTAAATGGAGTACCCCAACGTCCTGTAGATCCTAAGCAAATTGACTCTCCTCTATTTATAAACAACACTGGAAGATGAACTCCCGGGTTTATACTGGAAAAGGGACATCATTCATTTTTATCCAACATACCTGCTTTTAGTGATATTACCCACACACGTGGGTTTTAGAAAATCTTAACAACTGAAGTGGTTTATATGCTTTTAAGACTAATTTTGAGGTTTATGTGTACATTCATCACACTGGAGCTGGGTGCTCAATATCTACCTAAAATGCATAGTATTAATAATACATGTTAAAGTTCCTTCTTAGGCTTTCTGTTAGATGCTAAACATCATTAGCACTAGATATGGAATTCTGCCTTTCTAGGTTTTGTATAAATGTTATTTGCTGTGCCGAGGGCATTTTTCCAACATGTAAAATGCACATCTCTTTGTGTGCATGACAAAGTGATGAATCTTTGAAAAGCCAGTTTTATAGCTACGTATTGCCAGTTTTTTGATTAATAATCTGGTCACATGCAAGTAAAGATGCTGTTATAGGAAAAAAAATCAAATTATGTACAGATTTTTTTCCCCGTTGCTTTTAATATATTGGCTGTTTCTTTCTACATGTTGTTCCAATGAAGCCTTGAGAGAGAAGAGGCCTGGATTGCACATGTCCCTAATGATTTACAATTTTTCTTTTCCAACAGATGCCTATTTGTTATGATATTACTTTTAATTCCTAGCAGGTATAGTAGTTCCTATTCCTGTTTAAAAAAAAAAAAAAAAAAAAAAAGAAAATAAAAAAAAACCAANAAAAAAGGAAATTAGTACATAACTAATTGTTGTGCTGAGAATAAATATGAGGTCAGTCGCAAGTTTCTCTTTTGCAAAATAATTGTAATTTGATGTAACTAAAACATCCCTGTCAGTAAAATGAACTGCAAAATCCATTCTACGTTTGTAAATTATAGCCACTATTCATTGTGCGGTGAATGAAAAGCATGAAATAGCAAACGTGGGAAGCGTTTCTCGGCCTGCATGGATCACACAGGTAGATCTGCTGGTGCACACAGTGCCCCAGAGCGGCGCAGGCAAGTGTGTTGTGCCCCCCACCCCATGTCTGCCATGGCTTGTTGTACCAGCCCGGGGGCAATCCCGCTATATAGTCTGTACTTGGGATCGGCTCTTTTTAGGAAGATACTCCAAAGCACGAGCTGCAGCATCCTCCATCCCACCAACACGAGTGTGCAGCCCAGAGTCAGCAGGAGCACCAGGATTTAAAGACTCTCTCTCACCTGGCAGTGGAGTTAGAGATTAATACCTCACCAGGAGCCCATCCACAGGCTGCAGAAGACTTTCCTATTTCTGCCTGATACTTTTCTCTTTTAGATGCCCAAGAGTTGCATTAGATCTTTTGCCAAGACTTGCCCTGAGGCTGCCTGTTGAGACAATTATCCACGATGATTCCATAATCCTTCCAGTTGCTTTGCAGGATAGAATCTCTCATCCTCTAAGAAGAGACTGTATTCCTCACACTCGCATTTAATACCTGGCATTTAGATGTATGAAAACACACCCTGTGAGATCATGACCATTTGATCAAATGATCCATGTCACCCTGCAACAGTAGTTTTTCCTTCCCAGTACTTTTTGTCTCACAGATCTCTAAATCCTGTGCAGATTTTACCAGCAAGGACTCTATGACACTGTTCAGACCTTTTATATAAATACCAAATAATGCTGAAGCAGGAGCTGGTCCTGCTGGAATCTCACTGGGAGCATTGTCTGATATTTCCTTATTATAAGCCACACTTCAGACATACTCACGATCCTCTTTTTAATTCATGTAACCTGTGTTTTTTAATCCTAATTCATGTGACACTAAATCAAATGCCTTGGAGAAGTCAAAGTATACTATAACAGTGCAGTTGTCTTTTGTAAGCAGAAGTAATTTTATGGAGAAAGGAAAAAGAAATAACTTCATCTGATGGGGCCAAATTTCTGTGAGACTGTAATAAATAATGTTAGTCTTATTTTTGTCCTTAATTCTTTATTGAACCACAGTGGACCATTCCACTCTTTCATTAATGATAACTCATCTAAAATTCCTCAGGCCTAAAAGCATCTGTCTGTAGTTGCTCTAATATTTAAATTGTTCTAATATTGAATATTTCCAGTCTTCTGGACTACTGAAATACTTGCTGCTTCCAAGTTCTTTAGGTGGTTATAAGGAATTTAGTTAGTGCTTCCTGGCTGGTGGTGTACCAGGAAGTTCGACTGAATGATCTGAAACTCTCTTCCGACCATAATTTCTATGAAATCTTTGAAGCTGACTTTGGCAATATTACAAAGGAAATCTGTAAGGAATGATGAACCGTTCTTGACCAAGACTTTTCACTGTGGTTCTGCCTGCAGCATGAGGAAGCAAAACTTTGTTCCTTAAGATTTTACCTTCACCATAGAAATTTCTTGGGCCAAATTTATTCTTTATAACCTTCCACAGCATCACTAGAATTACAAGACAAGAGTGAATTTTAAGTGGTTTGTTATATCAGCCTCCACAGATAAAATTAAGTTTTATAGAAAATTAGTGTCTTGAGGTACATTATTTTATGCTATCAACATAATAACATGCTCAGACTGCTCATACTCGAATGGTGTTAGTTTTGTATTACAGTATTGTTCCCGTATGTTTACTGTTGCAACATACTAATTATCAACAAAAAAGAGAGTTTACTTGTTCAGAAATGAAATTAATTGCTCCTGCTTTTTTGTTATTTATATCATAATATATAGACTATCAACATAATAATATTATATATGCGATATGTAACATAACGAATGTTTTATGGTAATATATATGCAAATATAAAGAATATATATATTATACACATATAACACATAATATACTAGATCTGTTAGCTTCTCTAAGGATATATTGATGTTGCCGTCTATAACGTGTCTGAAGCTTGAAGAAATTTTCCTGACCAAGCTTTGACCAGTTAGGTAAGGCAAGGGCAGAAGCTTCTGCACGGACTTTGCAAGACTACTGAGTTCTCCACAGAACTGTTCAGCTACGGATGTACATACTGGTATGGATTCAATAATGCTTAGCTTGTATGGGACAAGCTGTTGCAGTACAGAAGTGTGAGGCTGTTTCACCAGGGTCCATTGTCAGGGGCAGGGGACTGCTTCTCTGCACTGGCTTAACCAACCCTTATGGCCTGATGCTTTCATGAGCTGAGCTTGCCCCCAGGAAAGGTCCTCCTGAAACTCAGCTCAAGTTCTAATCTTTCAGGCTAATAGATGGGCTGACATCTGGTCCCCATTTTTACATTCTGCCATTAATCCAGCCAATAGAGAGCTCCCTGGATCAGTGAATTTCATGTTGAATCACTAGTAATTAGTTTCTATAGGTACCATGGGCAAGTTTAGATGACCACACCTCACATGGCATAATGTGTCTAGTATTGATTCTGCCTATTGCAATGCACTGAAAAATATGTTGCTTTGCATTGTTTTGCTGAATCCACATGTACACAGAGTTGCCTAGTCCAAGATGAAGGAGTACTAATATTGTGTTGCAGAAAAAGAAAAATTCCCCAGATCATGCAAAAGCTTGACTAACTGGGTGTACACAGAGTAGATTGCTGAGAGCTTTTAAGCAACTCCAGCAGAGTCCCAAAGCACCAATCTCTTTGACAAGTTGCTCAGGTCCGGTCTCTGGTAGCACAGGTGGAACAGCAGCTCAAAGCAGACTCCATGGAGTCCCTCATTGCCAAGTAATAACCCAGCGTCACCCTAAAACTCTGTGGAGTCCACCGCTGAGATACCCCAGCACTCTGTGAGACTCCTGTGGTCTAGGTAAATTAAAGTGGCCATAGTCTGCTTGCTCACTGTCCTCAGGAGGAAGCAAGCCTGGCTTGGCTTGAAGCCATGTCACTGAACTCCCCTGCTCCCTGTCGCACAAGTCATGTTTCCCCAGAGGGGCACAGGACCAAAAAGCCTGGACCAATCCTGTGCTATAGAGCATGCTAATAATTAAACACACGGACCATTTTGGGAAAGTGGTTGAGCCCTAAATAAAATAGATGAGTTGTAAGACCTAACCAGGCTTATTCGCCCTGTCTCATAGTTGGCCATATTGGGCTTGTGTGGATGCTAAAGTTAATTTGGTTTCTGCACTGTGCTCCTTGAGTCTCCAGGCTGAAGGAGCCCTGGTTATCTCAGGCGTTGCACCAGACCTACGTAAGCCCTTTGAGAAGCCCATTCAGGACATAAAATGCTTGGAAATGTCTGAATATGAATGGATTTTCAGGAGCTGTCTTTGATCCAGCAGGGCCAGTGATGGGTTAAATTAACATGGTCACGTGCTAAATATATTCAGAAATGTAGAAAGCACGGTGTTCTCCAGGCCTCTGGGATGCAGGAGTGTTGTGTGGAAGGCTTGATGGCTTCTGCACAAAGTTGCCTTGAGACTCCAGGATTTAACAGTTCAGTTTCCAGTCTGCGTGAAAGAGGCAATGTTGCTGGGGCATCTATGCCAGGCTCTGCCCTGGTGGACAGCTTTCCCACAGACGAGTTAGCTCCATGAAGAGCAATCTCTGAATCTCTGAAGCCCCTCCACACCTGATGCAGTTAATCTGCAGCCTAGAAAAAATCTCTGAAAAGTAATCAGGAGTCGATCATACTCCGATTGTTTAACTGGTTCAAGAATATAAGACAATCTCACTGCCACTTGTCCACGTATAAATCTGGAGGAAATCTACTTCTTTAAGCAGAGTTCGAAGGCAGCTTACAGTCTCTTCACACAAGCAGTTAGAGAGTAGGTCCTCTAGACATTTAGCTTCACTTTAGCTCCATGATTTGTCTGATGGAAATAACAGTTCAGGTGCAGACAGTGGGCATGGAGGGAAATCATGTTCTCTATTACCTACACATCTCTAATTTCAAGCTCCAATTTTTGGAAGTAAAATAATTTGCCCCCCACATGGTATCTGTTTCTGGAACTTATTATCTGCTTTGTTAAGTTCCGATGGCATTCAGATAAGGATAATTTAATTAGACATCTTAGTAATCATACATGCATACTTACTGCCACGGTAGGGGGTGGCTTCTTCAAAACGAAACCCTTCACATATTGCTTAGGACAGCATGTTTTCCCTGAAAGATTTCAGATTGTGTGCATGTATGTGTGTATCGCCTCCTTTTTCTCAAGAATTCATATCACATGGTGTTTCCCCTTTGAAGATTTTCGTGTTGTTTGGGAATATCCCCACCTAGAAAAACTTCCTGTGCTTAGGAGGTGTTCCTTTGAGAAAACGCTCGTTTTACACCGATGCTCCACTTTGAAGACAGTGATAACATTGGGGGGCTGCCTCCAAACTAAATTTTCTCAGGCCTGGGAGGACATTTCCCTGAGATCGTGAGGCATACATGCAGATGATATTTCTTGGGGAATCTGCCCATTGCAGAGGCCTCCTCACTCACTCTGCATTGCTTTGCAGTTTACAATGTCACCATATTTTCCATCTGAAAATCCAGTGAGAAGAGCATGTTTACAATAGTTCCATTAAGAATAGCTTGAGAAAACATTTAGTGAGAGAGGTCCAAAAGTAAGTGGGAAATGGCTTGTGCTACTGCTTAGTATTTTGCCTGTTCTTATATTTGCAGATCTGCTTCAAGCTTTGTCTGGCAATTAGAATCAAGCTGATGTCCAATAGAAGAACTAATTAAAAAATGAAAATTTGCATGACTTTGTTGTGCTGAACTTTGGGGAGATTAAAAATTTTGAATCGAAAGTGAAATCCAGCTTCTGCAACTAGCCCATACTTTGGGAAACAGCCAAAATAAAACTTTTCTGTAAACTTTCCTTACATTTTGAGTGCTCAAAATCTGTATTTGAATTTGAGGTTGTAGTCAATATCTGGGTGAAAGAGCAAATGTGTTGCACCATAAACTTCATAAAAGCAATTGTATAAACTTGAAACAACTTATTCAGGAGAAAATGGCTTACAAAAGAGGCACAAGTGAAAATATTTAGGTTTGGCTGAAGTAGCTATGAACTTGATCATTATATGTATACCATGCAAGTAAATAGCTTGTGGGTGGGTCTAAAGCCAATGTGAACCTTTATGTGGAAAATACTGCCTATGTGGGTATGGAAAATAGCCCACTTAAACTATAATTGTACTGAATATGTGCAAATAAAACACCCATGTAGAAAGCATATTTCTTTTATATTTCTCTGGGTATGTTATATGTTATTCTCACGGTCTTAGGACAGACAGGATTATACTGTATTCATATTAATAGCTTGGAAGTAAACAGCATACAAAGAAGTAAAATATCTTTTAAAAATATACATGCAAAATAACAGTGGAAGGAAAAAAGATGTGCAACTGAAGTTAGATCAGATCTAACAGACTTGCAACTTGTTGATTTACTTTGCTGAGTAGGAATCTTGGCTGGAATTACTGACTCCTTTTTTAAACAAGTCAGCAAGATATTGTTAGAAAGAGACACTATTGCATTGGGAAATTTGTTCACTTCACTTACAATTGTTTTGGGGTTACTATTACAACCTGTTGATTAAGTTTCTCTGCAGTAGCCAGCTGGGGTAACGGGGCTGAACTCAAGAAATGCTGGAATTGGGGAGGTTTCCTCTTCATTTCTGCCTCCTTACATCCCTCCAGCTCCTAGCGCTCCCATAGCAGGATGAGAAAAGACCTGGTGGAGTACTCTCTGTACTGGCTCTACTTTGGTTTTAGCATCTCTTGTGTGTTGTGGAAATTCACATCGGTGATCTTACAGCAATTTCTAGCTGCGACGCACAACGTCTCAAACAGACTGCGCAAACTTGATCTGTTAGCTTTGGTAACACAGGATCAGGCCCTTACTTGTGATTCAAGGCTGACTCTGACTTGTGCTAGGATTTGCCTGAGTTTTACGGAGAACAGAAAAATCGTGTAATGAATTTGGTGCAAACTTGTTAGGTTATAGGTCTGACCTCTCAGCTGTACTGCCGAGCTGTGCTTGTCCAAGTGGTGCAAGTCTCACATGTGGCATGAGCAGTGTCAACCTGCTGCCAGCGCACAGCAAGCATGGAAACCAGGGATGGGGAACCTCCCTGAGGCAACCAGTTTTACAACACTGCTTCCACTTTGCTGTTAGTTCTTGGTGTCACACTAACTTTGGAAGGTACAGCTGCTAAGCATGCAGGAGCAGAAGTTAGTACTTGCAGGACACAGCCTATGTGATTTTAAAGAAATAATATTCCCGCACCCACTGCAGCACAATGTTGTCAGTCCCCAGTTTCATCCTTGTTCTGCAACAAAGCAAAGGTGTTATCCTCCACGTGAACGACAAAAAAAGATACATAATGTATCTGAGCAATTATAATAGTGTCAAATAGTGGCATGACCAAGCAGGAGGCAAGCTGTGAATGAATAATATCTTATGAAATGCACTACTTCGCTGACTAATAAAGAGACCCTAGAGCCGTTAACATCCATAATGGCATTGGTTTTATGGTACTCGAGCCATTGCAGAAATAGCCTTGTATATATGCTATTCCTTTCTTAGAAAATTACTGTAGTTCATTCAATGATTAGTTCCCCTTTTCAGTCAGCAGAATATCCCTTCTCACTTTTCTCAGATTTTGTGCAGGGTGCTGGCATCTCACGCATAGAGTCCTTAAATCATTGCCTCTTCTCTACTCTCTGTGAGGACATCTTTACTGGAACCATGTTTTGCTTTTATTACTTCCAGAATCTTTTATTTCCTATCTTCATCTGCAACCTTTAAAAACACTTAGCACCACATGGTACCTGGGGACTGATAGTACAGACATTTCACACGAATATCCATTTGTTGCATTTACTTTTTGCATCAGTCCTGAGAAGTTCTGTCTGACAGAATCAAGAGAATTTAGGCTCTTGCCTACTGCCTGATGCAACAACCACACTTGCTTATTGGACACACTAAGCTTTTGTGCAGACGTGGCAGATACGGTGGCTCCCATGTGTTTGGGAGATGCACACTCCATGTTAAGGAAATGGTAGTTTATGGGGTAAGCACCACTGGGTAGATTTAGAGAAGGTGTTTGCATCAGGGCCTACGTCATTCAGACTACGTCACTGGATAAAGTTAAATATCTTCCTTTTTGAAAAACATGCCATGTGTTGTTCTTGTTTATGAAAAAAAAAAAAACAAACAAAAACAAAACCACAAACTTGAATAGTTCACCTAGAGTGAATTCCACATTGAAATCTTTAAAGTCTAGGTGTCTTCTTCGAACATGCATATGGTCAATAACTTTTGATTGAACCAGCAAAGTCATGATTGGGGAAAATATTCAGACCTGTCCTATTGAGTAGGCAAAGCAAAGTCATCCTAATGCTCATTTCTGACCTTAAAGTTTGCTAATGTGTTTATATTTATCACAAAGCTACATGTGGGATCAGTCAGAAGCTTAAAGGGGAAGAATTTAAAGGTGAATTCAGGAAAGTTGTAGCTCACAGGAAGAATGAAAAAAATCTTGGACTGAGGATGACTATGGCAAAACAGAAACCAGTGAAATACATGTAGGAGCTTGGAAATGTGATGTAGACAGTTTTTACATTGGGTTTGTAAATGGAGGATAGAAATATTAGTCTCACCCAGAGGCGACACAATGTTCCTTTTTCCCTTTACAGCCCATTCTTCCCTCAAAACACAGGAAGCAAGTGCTTAGGAGAAACAGAAAGAATTGTGGTTGTAACGAAAGTGATTAGGCAAGCACAGGGCAGTGAGTTCAGCATGGAAGACTCCACTCAACTCTTTGAAGCTATACAGACGTAGGGTAACAGCGGCAAATCAAACCCAAGCAGAGGCAGCCTTGTCAATATTGCAGTTTAACATTCTCACATGGTTGCTACTGGTTCCAGATGGCAATTAGATACTGGAGCAGAGTAACAGGGCTTCTGCTTGTCCAGCAGAAACCAAATGAAGGATTTTAATAGGAACTTGTATTTCTACTGAAGTAAGTATGAATTCTGGCAGTTAGAGCAACAGACCCATATTCTTTGCCAGTGTAAATTGCAACACTCTGATGGAGCTACAGCAATTCACACCAGCTGAGATTCTGACCTGTTATGGTAGATTTATACAATAAGAACCTCCTTGTGCCAAGGATTTCAGTATTTCAGAGGTAGTAATATTGTTGGCCAACCCATGGACAAGAAAAATGAGGAAGAGAAACTACAACTTACAACAAAAATTGTCCCAAAGGTGAGTTCTTGGAAGCAAAGTAAACTTGCGTTCAAAAGAAAATCAAAAGCATGGGCCAAAAAAAAGGACCTCTTCATCTGAACTTTCTGACTTGCTTTTGGTCTTTCTTCAAAGGAAAAAAAAAAAAAAAGTTAATGTAAAAGCTGATATCTTCTTTTCTGGTTTCTTCTGGCTCTTGTGCCACACCCTTCATTAACAGGATCAGATTGCTATCCAGTAGCACATTAAAGCAATGTATCACGTGTGGTTCTTTCCCTCTTTCTCTCCCTCAGAAGTAGTTGTGCACAGATTCGCATAAAAAACCTTTTTTGATGTTTTATTATGTGTTTAGTAGAGAATTAAGGTTGGGGGAGTTTCTTTTGCACTTGGAAGAAAAGTTAAAGAGGTATGTAGAATTTTCTGGTGTAACAAGCATTCCTTCCAGTCTTAGAGTGGTTTCCAAAAGATCTGCCTCCCACCAGTAGGTTAATTCTTCTGTACCTTCTTTTTGATACTGTCAAAAGCCTAAAAAAAGACAAAGATGCGAATATGGACTAAGCTATTCAAGATGCATGAGCTCAGAAGAAAGCCATAAGGAAAATGGTCAGCTTTAGAATGAGCGCCCTAGAAGCTGGGTCCTGCCAGTTTCATTTGCAGAAGGTGATGGTCCCATAGGGAGTATCGTCACTGAAACAGGTGGCAGAAGTTAGGTAGGTAATAAATCCACAAAACAACTTGCGGACCTTCTTGCCACTGTTGGTATGTAAGTCCTCAACACTCCTGAATCTGCAGATGGCTATACTTCCAAAATGAAACTTCCCCTAACACAGGAAGTCTAACCCAGAATGATCCAAGTCATGATGGTACTAAGCAGTCTGACACTTGTCTCACCCTTAAGCCTCATCAGGTTTTACAATAGGTTGCTATTCTCACCTGAAGGATGCTTTCAGATAGGCATCTGAATACATTCATACTGAACTATATTATAAATTCACCCATGAAATAGCAGATTGAGAATTCAAACTCTTTCTCGGGTGCTTTGAACACATGAGTTGCAGAGAGGTTCTCAAATACCAGGCAAGAAGGTGTTCTCAGATTCAAGGTCTCCTTCCACTAACTTTTTCACTTTGCCACCATAAACATTAATTAATCCATACATGAAGACAGTGAAAAGGTACCTGTCACTCATTGGATAGGGTACTTTTCAATGTGGGAAGAGTATCTTAAGTAGAGCAGCAGCTCTGATCCAGGTCTCCTCACCTTCCTCAATGAGTGACTCAGCCACCGGACTAGAGAGTCATGTCCTCTCTCTTCCTCAATCATTGATATTTAATAATTTAAACAAATTGGAGCAGCCTTCTACAGATACTTTACAGATCATACCAAGGGCAGTCTACTAGGAGTGAGGATCATTTTAGGCAGAGAGGTAATAATCTGTATCTCCTGTACTTCAGGAAACTGTTTAAACTTCATTTTAGGAAGGAAATAGTGTTGCTGTCACTTCATCCGGCCACATTCTGGAAGCAAGGGTCATTATGGTCACCTCCCACCAGGGGAGGTTCAGGACTGAGCGTTGTCACCTGAGATGGGAGCTTGCATCCTACACATGTCCTTGGCAAAGGTTTCAGCTGGCCACCAGGCTGTTCCCTACCCAAGAGCGTAGCTTTTGTGAAACCTGGTGGTAAGTACCTGACTCTACACAGGCACTGTTGAGGAGTTTCAGCCTTTGATAACAGGCAATGCATTTTCCTAGGTAGCAACATGCCTAAACACGTGATCATATCAAGATAGGAAAAAAGTTGCAAGATATCATCTTTTCCCAGTGACAGCATTATCTAATAGATTTCATTGCACAAACAACAAAAGATATTTTTAAACAAACAAAAACTGAGATACACTCTCACTTTCAGTTTTTCTGCATCCTATGGCAACAAGTTCCACAGGTTAACTGTTTGGTGTGCATTTGTTTTTTAAATATAGTGGAAATATTTCTGTTTTCCCACTTCTTGTCTTCCCAGGATGGGAAGAAGGACCTTGAATTTATGCTCAGACAGACAGCTCCCCACCACACCAGCAATGCGTAGTATTCAGGATTCAAGGTTTAGGCTTTTTTACAGATTTGTATACAGCATTTTCTACTTTGTTTTCTATTCCTTTCTTGATGATTTCTAACATTCTATTTGTTTCTCTACAGCTCCTTAGCACCGACCTGACATTTCCATTGAACCACCCACAAGAACTACCAGATCTCTTTTTGAGTGGTTAGCTAATCTAGAGCTCATACTGAGTGTGTGCAATTAGGGTTCCTCACCCCAGGAATATTACTTTGTATTTGTCTTTCACAAGCACTGCTATTACACCACAATCATCTATCAACCCTACAAAGTCTCTGGCAGAATTTCTGCATCTAACACTAACACATTTGAAAAAAGATTTTATTACTACTTTTTTATGTCTTTAGTGTGTTGTTCCTTACAATCTTTTTGGCTGGCTTTATTATGAGTTACCATTTGACTTGCTAAAGTTTATGTTCTTTTCTATTTTCCTCAATGTTCCACATGAGCTCCACTGTTCGAAGGATTTCTTTTTATCCCAATTAGCTACCCTTACTATATTATATAGTCATGTTGCATTTTTTGTGTGGTCCTTTAAGGTTTGGTTTCTGAGGGTTTTTTTGGATACGTAATGTACAATTACCCTGAGACTTTAATAGCATGTATAAACATGGGATCTGCAAATTTTTATTCTTTTGGTTGCTCCTTTTAAATTCCATTTTAACAAGATTTCTCATTTTTATGTACTTCCCCCTTCTGAAATTACAATTTTGGCTGTTTGCTCCTGTAGGAATGTTGATTTCAAGCGCTTTATAGTCATCCTTAAAGTGATCCCTCACTTTGAAAGAGGGCCCATGTATTGTTTAGGCCTAAATAAAAAATTGCTTCTCCCCCCCACAGATTATCCTGCTAGTTGCTGCAGGAAGCAGTCGTTCATGATAACTAAAACTTTAGTCTTCTGCAAGAGAGCTAGCTGAATGTTTATCCTATAGGGATGACTGAAGTGTTTCTGAAGGGTTTTCTGAAGAAGTGGTGTGCAGTAAGGCTCTCCAAAGCTATAGGGAGAGTCCTGCGTGATATATAAGGCTTTCCTTTGTGCATTTCCCACTCGTTCACAAGGCTGCTGCAGTGGCAAATATCCCTTCCCTGTGGTATGCGTTGTCACCTCCCCTCTCACTTGATGTCACTAAAATCAGCGATGGTTGAATTAACAACACTCTTAGTTTTATGAGTCTCTGAAACCAGAGGACAGCCCAAGCGCTTTAGTTTCAAGTTGTCTGGTTAGTGTTGTCTCACTCTCCAGTTCTGTGTTGGGACCTTCAGCTTTGGTGGATGGATGGATATGCAACACACAGCATGTTTTACCGAAAGTGAGTAGTTTCTGCACTCCACCGAACTCTAGCTATGAATTAATCCAGACTATTCTCAAATCTCCAGGACTTCAGGGGAGAGCCTGTGAAGTGCTTGAGGCAAAGAACAATGTTTCTTTACTACCTTAAATAGATTGACTTTTTCCTGAAAAACATTTTAATCAAAATCAGAAGACTAGTGGGTTGTTTTTTCTCTTATACCATTTTCATCCCAAATTTATGACTGTAATATTGGGGGAGGGGAGAATGTTTGTATTGCATGATATGGAGCAGACGTCACACAAATTAGTCTAAACAAAAAGCACAAGAATGACATATTACTTCTTTTACTTGTTTGTGCTCACAGCAATTATTAATTTTAGACCTAAGCAGACAATATGCATGTTCTTGGAGTTTGCTTTACTGTAGGCACTTTATTTGATACACACAACTACTAAATTTGCAAATTGCTCTGCAACTACTGCCAAATAGCAATCAAGCAGTTGAAAGAACATGGCATAGCCAACTGGGCATCTGCAACAAAAAGGATGAATGTTTTCTCTGTTTGGGTATATGCTTGAACTGTGAGGATACCAGCTCTGTGCAAACTCTCCTGTGTTCCATTTGCAAAAGTGCTCGGAAAATAAGCCTTGAAGTTTGGTGCCTAGGGGCTCTAAAGAGTTGGCCTGGTTGACCTGATGGCTCTCAATAACAACCTTTGATCTTTCCATATATAAACTCTGCTACTGCTACCCTGCAGAGTCCTGTGGAAATATTCCTTGTAGCATAAGAATTATTGAGGGACCAGGACGGGGAAGAATGAGGGAAAAAGCGGTTCCTCTGAAGGAGTGGGTACTACCACTTCTGTGGCAGAAAAATGCCATTTACCTTATTTTGAGGGGCAGAGCAAGGAGGACTGAACTCCCAGTGTGTGAGCACTTGTCCCAAAATGACAAGGATTTTTGAGAAGTGAGTACATACTTAACATCCTTGGTAGGACTGCAGCCGGTGTGCACTTCCTCTGCCAGTTGTCACTAACTCGTTCCAAGTGCTGGCTGAAGCCTGGAAAAATTAACTGGACACAAGCAGTGGTAATGAAATATTGAAGAGGACTTATGTGTCTTGATGGCTCATATTTTGTACAGTTCTCTGGTACTGTCCTCTAGATTTAAAGATAGTCAGAGGACAATTATTTTTTACTTTATTAACAATAATTTCAAATCTCTGACAACTCAGAGATAAAATAGGTCAACGTGATACACCAGGACACAGGTCTGATCCTGGCTTAGTGTAGGCAGACTCTTCCAGGCCGCTCATGGAGCTTCTTGGCTTTCTGTCTAAATTAACATGCAGTATCTGTTCTCCTCAGTTTATTCTGTTGGTGCAATCTTAGAGGCAGGAATAAGTGTAAGGGGTGACACACTGCCCAGACAAGGGTTTACTTCAACTTGCATCCTTGTGAGAGGAGAAGGTGGGATTGAAAGTGGAAAATAAAAGGCTCTGATGAAGACCAGGAGTCTGACCTCCCTTACAGTAGCCCTATATCACCATTGGTTTAGAACTGTGAGCTCGTGGCTGGAGACTGGATTATTGGAATGACATCTGGCTCTTGGGCTGAAATGGCTATCCTGCCTTGAAGCAGGCTGTGCAGATATCTCTTTTTAAAAAATGGAGCTTATAAATAGTGCTGTCAATACCAGGAGGTCCCAAAGGACTGTGGCTTCCAGAATAGGGATTGTTTGGAAACTGGGAGATGGGCTCATTTTGGATTCATGGACTCATTTCTCTTGATCTGCCTCTACATGTACACCAAAATGTCTAGAGAAGTTTAGAGACCTAAACTGTGCCAAAGGTATAGAGAACTATCTGAAAATTATCAAAAAAATAACATAAAATAAGTAGATAAATGTTTTCTATTACACCGTGTTCTTTGGAACTAACTATAATAAAACATAAAAAATTCTGTAACTTGCAGTTTTAAATGTATTTATTATTTGGTATTAATACTATCCTGTCCTACCAAATGGCTATATCAAGACCAGTATATGGTTAAAATTAATCACAAATGGATTGTAATTTAACAGATGAATGAGTCATAACAATCAAGTTTTATTATTTTGTCATTTTAAAATACAAATTGGGTTATTATAATTAAAATGCTAATAATTTTCCATAGGTATGTGCCCAAGTATGAATATTAGTTAAATCTTAATGGTTTCCTTCTGAGTTAGTATTTTATTAAGGGCGATACTTAGGTCTGATGCCTGCACTCATTTTTCAGTCACGGTCTTCAGAGTTCCAAAAGAAATCAGCACGGATACAAAAATTGAATAGTGAAGCGACTTGCCCGTGACTTTACTGCAGGTCCATGCTGATTCTCAGGTCAGCATCCAACTCTCAGATCCGCCTTGCTGCTTTTGTGCATGGTTTAAAAGGAAACTAGTCATTGGACTCAGAGGTTCAGTTTTATGGATCCTGGTGAGGTGGTCTGAACAATAAAGGGGTTTTTGTTACACAGGAAGCCAGTGGCAGCAGTCAAAAGACAGCCTGAGCATCCTGAAATGCTGAGTCCATGCTGGGTGAGTAATACATGAGCAGAGCACCAGCACAGATATATGACTGAAGCTCTTGCATTCTCTTTATAAAAACAGAGCATACTTCCCAGCGATCTTTACACATGTCTCAGTGGGACATTCAAGGACTCTGAGGACCGAATGAGCTCAGCAGCCACAGTGGAGACACCCACTAACGTGGGCAGAGGAACAGGCCTGGGGCCATATAATTGTCATCTTCTGCATCAGCTTAAGATCTGTGGCACCTCGAGCTCATTGTGGGAGTGCAGCAGTTAAAGCCTTTGCTGAGCCAAGAGTTGTGTGGGTTGCACCAGAAGACCAAACTGCCGTTTGCCAGCAGTGCAGCATCTCTGGCTTAGACACACTCAGTTGCAAAAATTAGCAACATCAAAGCTATTTTACTTTGGAATAGTATTAACGAAGAAAAAGATGCCAATAATGGCCCACAGCTGTAGAGAGAAGAGGTGAGAGAATCGAGATTTAGGTCAGTAAAATAAACACTGTTACCATGACAGACTAATCTCATCCAAGTAATTCTGCTCGTTTTTTTTCCTGGCTTTTTGTAACCATGAGGAAAAATGCCAACAGTTCTGTTTCACGGAGTTTGCAAACCACCTCCCTTCCGAACTCCCTCAACAAGGGAAAGAGAGGACATCCCCTCACCTCATTTGAGTAACAGATTTTTTTCTGACAATAATCTTCTTTTCTTCAGTGGAAATGAATATGGTTTCAGGTGCCTCCCTGAATGCCGGGTATTGCTCCCTGTGAAGCTCCCAGGGAGTCAGGAACAAGGAGCAGTCACAACTGCATGGAGAGCACGAGCATCAGAAGAGCAAAGCTGGGTCATTAGAGATCTGTGTAGAAATCTGTAGCCCCTAAGGAGAGCTGAGCATCCTCAGCTTCTGATTCACCCTTTGCAGGATTAGCTTCATAATATTTTTAATGGGTATCCATTCTATTGCAATGTATAGGAGTGCAGTGACCCTTAAATGTCAGCATCTAACATTACATTAATTCACTCTTAATGAAACTAAAGAGGGCTCAGAGAGTTTTGTGACCAAAGGCTGCTCGCTAGAATTGCACCTTTTATTAACTGACTTTGGAGACATGAAATAAAATGAACTTTTTGAAATATTTTGATATTGGATACACTGATTCTGCGAGCAGCAAATCCCTCTTGTTCAGACCCCAAATAAGGGCTTCTAACGATTAGGGTATAAAATGAACTGTGAAATCCTATATGTCTAATATCCTTTCCTAATGCAAATCAAATTTGCTGCCCTGCCAAGTAGTTTGATCCTACACAGCCTAGAAGCAAGGTAGTCTGCAAGCAAAAGCTCACATTTAAAAGATGAAACACTAGTGGTTATACAGAATGGACTTTCAACACTGGACACCCATGTATAAAGGTGAATAGATAAAAAATTAAAGCTTACAATTGTGTCATTTTTTTCAAAGGGCAAAACGAAAATACATCAATGACCAGGATGTGCCACAAAATAGGACTGACATACACCTTTCCTTCTCGGACTGACTGTTAGAAACAAACCCTGGCTAGACTGGGCTTGAAAGTCCAAACCTTGGGACCCATCACGAAAATCTACCACCACATTGGGCCAGGTGGTCTGTAACCTGAATGGACTCCTGGAGTTCAAAGTATCTCTTTGTTTCTAGAGTTATTCAGGTGCTGCCTGTGGCATTTGAACACTTAGGGTCACTGGGGCAGTAACTTACACAATTTTGTTCACCCTATGTACAGTTAGGAAGGGGAGCCATTGTCCTGCAGTTCTGCTTTACTTCTTAGTTACCTGCAGGGGAAAAAAAAAAAAAACACAGTATGATATGAAACCCTCACTGGGTGTGTTTGTTAGCACATAAGAAATAACTAACTAAAATTGAAACTGTCTTGACCGCTTTCTAAGACATTGACATAAACTGCTACAAAGCACATAGTATCTTAAATCCATAATCACAATACCTTTGCTGAAGTTCAGATAAAATCAGAGAGGACTTCTGTGTCTAATATTAAAGGAGAGACTGTTCATGTTTGTGGACTGGAGAAACTGTACAAGAACAGTTTATCCATGTGAAAATATAGCCCACAGATCACTGCCAAGGACAGCAAGACCTATTTTGAACTGGTACGTAAGTCCTGGTAACATATGCGAAGAGTAGCTTGGGGACGGTGTAAGTTACATAACCAATTTTTCGTAATTAAAAACTGCCTGAAGTTTGATGCAAAGTAGAGCATAATTTAGCCATGAAAACATTGTGTTAGTGACTAGTTATGATAACCAGACAGGGACTGCTAAGGAAATGGGCAAAGAAAAAGAACAAACACTAGCAAGACATAAAATTTTAAAACTTTTACAAAATCAAACGTACATTAATAGCAATTAATTATTGTAAAATTATTTAAAGTATTGGGAAAAATTTCACCATGTGGCACTAGCTTTTGTCAATGGCCTCACTTGCCGGATACAGCACAGATGGGCTTTCAGCAGGGCACAGGCATTCCCATTTCCACTGGACTCCCTTGTGGACAAATGTTTGCTTTCTTCAGATGTTCAGACAAACATCTCCAGGACAAGTGCTTGCTGTCAGTAGGAAGCTACCTCTTGCCTTGTTTCCCAATTGTTCAGTTGCATTAACAAGAGCAAAAAGAATATGCAAAATGCCTTCTTGCCATTGCTATTTCTGTGTAAGCATTTGGGGTAGATGCCATGAGAATGCCCTCATAAGTCGGCATTCAGTTGTTGCTTTACAAGCAGAAGGAAAGTTTTTTGAGTGATTCCTTGCCTCATCCCTGTGCTTAACTGTAAACTGTGTTTGCTTATGTTGATTTTCCTTGTGTTTGTTGGTTTGCTTGGGGTTTTTTTGTAAAGGGGAAGTGTGAGAGAAAATGTATGCATGGACTGCATGTCTCAACCTGCATACGTCCACATAGCTCCTTTGCTGTGAGCCATGCTGATGCTTTGGCACAAAGAGCGTAACCTCACGGACTCCACTTTTGCCTGTTCAGTCCAGCGTCAGTTGACTCCAAGTTTCCCTGATCACTTTCCGGTTTGAGAGCAAAGAAAAAAAAGAAAACAGAGAGGTGAAGGACAGGACAAGGGATTCCATACACCTTCACTATGCTCAGCACAGTCATCTGAGCTCTCTCTCACATGTCAGGAGAAGAAACTGTGCAAGGTGTTCACTGAACTTATTGAAAATGGGTTGGTTGTATTTTGGTGAATAAATTATTGTCTTTTTCCTAAGTTAGTGAGACTTACAACAAAAAGCTACGAATCTGAGGCTACAGCATGTAACCTGCTTTACTCTTGCTGAGCAGAAGAAATAAGAAAATAGTTGTCTGTAAATACATTTCTTCTCCTTTTTGTTTTGTGAGTTGTTTGTACACCTGCCATATTTTCTTAAGTACTCCTGTGAAAATACCAGGCAAATAATTTTTAGTCTGTACGTTGTCAGTAAGCAGTAATCAAAATTTGAAATTGACTGGAATTGAGTATTCTTAGAATCATCTTTCTGGCAAATATGTTTAAAAATAAGAATTTAGGAATTCGTCTCTGGTAATATCTTTTAAAATTTGTTTAACATAAATCGTGCCTGTGAGCTTTCTTGTCTGAGAGGACAAATGGTTTGAATGGAACTGTAGCAGATGTGTTTGAAAAATGTGAACAAATATTCATAGGCTTTCTTTTTTTTTTTATATTTTATTCTGGAGCAATTGCCCTGTCCTGCTTTCCTGGATGGTGGTTAAGTCTCCTTCCTCACAGAGAAACAACACTGGGAACCTGCTGATTCTCTTTTCACAGTTCTTGGATATGTAATTTCACACATAGAGAAGAAAAATCGTGTGAAATGTTGTAACTGACATTGTCAGTCAGCAGGAAACCTGAAAAGAGATATTGAGATGGAGCTGTGAAAAGTGACAGTCATGGAGCAGTACATTTTTATGTGATAGATAGAGCTGTAGGGCGCGGGTCATTGCAGCTTGCAAGGGGCAATCTTTGTGTTACTGATATCCCCAGGGCTGCAAAGGCTGAGTGCCACGCTCGGAGAACTGTCGGGCAATTTGCTAATGCAGCAACCTGAAAACAAGACGAGGCAGCATAAACGTGAGGGCCACAAGACAACACCAGTATATGTATTATACAGATATACTGTCCCTCTCGTTGGTTTTCCTAGTAGCTTAGAGTGGATGTTTCTAAAGATCAGGTTTTTTCTACACAGATGTAAAAAGCCATCATGAGATATTATATTGGAAAGTTTTACTACTGAAAACTAACACTGTCGTATGTTAAACAGCTCTCATTTGATCCATAGCACTGCACAAATTTTAGATCTGCATACTTTCTCAGGTATTTTATGTGCACTAGAAACTAATAGTTAAAAACTGAAAGGAGTAAATAGTACCTTCTCCAAAAGTACCTTCTAACTTCAAGACCAGCCTTCGGAGGCGTTCCTTTCTTTCCCTTGCTGTACTGTAACTTTATGAGACTCAAAATGGGAGCTACGTTTCCTGAATCTTCCCTGTTGAACATATGACTCTCAAAGTTGGCTTATAAAATAAAATAAAATAAAATAAAATAAAATAAAATAATAAAATAAAATAAAATAAATCATACATTTAATTAAAAAATAAGATTCTAATGAAAGTTAAAATTATTTTACAATATCATGCTGATTTCTTTTTATTGCTTTTTAAATCTTCTTTTCACATTTGAGGATATTGTTAATAAGTTCCGTTTTGTCACCCTTAGGATAAAGTGCTTTATTTTTTCTTTTCTAAATTACTTTCCAGTTAGAATATTTTAATTACATCATGCAATAGAAAATAATTACATTTTAAATACATTTTGTCAAGCTGAAAACTTTTAGTTAATGTGCTGTTTTCTTAGCATTTTCCTTTACAGAGAATGCAGACATTTTCTGATTTGACATGAAGCTAAATTTGGAAACCTCAGAAACATTTGGGGACTTAAATCAATTGTCCTCCAGCCAGTTTTACTGTCCAGGCTAGTCTGGACCATTTCCACAGATGGTGATGCCAAGAGGTTCTTTGGCCTCTTGCTCTGAAAGCAGTGTTTCTATATGGTACTTTAGCCTGAACGTATGTTGACCCTGGCATTGCCCACTTCAATTTCTTCTGTAGTCAATCAGTGTAGTAGTATAGAATTAAGATAATAAGAATAATTGCTCCTTTTTTAATAACACTTCGTGTGTTTATGAACAATCATACACATAAGGGTTATTTTCCAAAGAATTTCTCATTTTTGTTGTTCTCTTCTGAGTTCTCCAATTAGTATGTATTTCTTTTTTTAATGTGGTGTTCACAACAGCATGCAGTGCTCCAACTGAGGCTTATCAAGTGAAGTAGAGCAGAATAATTACCTCATTTCTTTTACGCGTGACATTCTTATTAATGTGACTCAATGCAGAGCATTTGCCTTGTTTTGCCACAGTGTTGCATTGTTGATTCATATTCAAATAGTTAGTCACTCTAAAACCACACACTGCTCCGTAAATCCGTGTAGTAGCCCGGGCTATCCCTCAGCTGCCAATGCAAGCAGGCAGAAGCTGTGATCAGGGTGCTGGGCACTGTATAAAAAAGAGGTATGCAATGCCTCTTCCTAACCAGACTGATGACTTCTGTACTTGCGATTACTTGTGGTTTCTCAGAAGATTTACAGTATTTTAAGTTTATCCCAGTTGTGAGTGATTTCAGACTGGTGTCTCTAGAGACCATACCTCACCACTTGTCATGTCTCTCTTCCAAAAATGAATATTCACCCTTCCTTTCTGCATACGTAGTGTCCAGAAGATGTAGGAAGAAGCACTAGAATAATGGAAACTGTCCTTGTCCAAAGACAAATATTACTGGAGCCATTGTAACAATAATCATTAAAAAATATTCATTTCTATTGTCGTTCCAGTAGTGTCCCAAAGCCCTAATCAAGGCCATGAGCTGTGCCAATGCAAAAAATATGGATGCAAAGACTGTGGTAATATTGGACATTTGAGAAATGTCTCAAGAGAGATATCTCTCATGAAGACTTATGGGGTCATTGGCATCATCATTATAGCTCTGTTTGGACCTCGTTCTTCATGCCTGCATTCTGGCATTGTCTCCCTGAACTGGAAACAGGTGTTCATAATGTGGGTGGCAGAACATAATTTTCTTCAACCGCAGGCACAGAAGCCTCCTAGAAAAGTCTTTAAATGGTAGCAGAGAGCTCATGGCTCTCACTCTGTTGTGAAGTGCTCACTAGGAGAGAGAGCATCCTCCAGCCTGAGAGGCTGCAAAGCTTTTGCTTCCCGGGAACATGCCAGTTGTGAGAAGAATAATCCCACAGATACATTGATCACTGCAGGTTTTTTGCAAAACAAGCCTGGGACTTGAGTTCAGAGAATGAAAAGTCTGGGTCTGTGTGGCTTTTGCCAGGTGGCATTAAATTAATTAAATGACTCGGTTGCCCTGGCAGGATCCTTGGCGAGGCAACTCTGCTGCTCACCCATATAAACATGTTTTTCATTTTCGCCCTAAAGGCTCAGGTTTAATTTCATTTCTTTAAAAGTACATATACACATAGAAATTAGGATTCTGCTTTGTTCATCCTCCCAGGAAGGGTGCTGTTTCCCTGGAAGTGGTAGTGGTAGAGGGACGCTAAGGTCTGTCATGCAGGCTCATCTCCAAAAATGAGATGAGTCGAAATAACTGATCTCCATGTTGCCCAGCTTCTCACCTCCTTCCTAAATGGTTTTACCCATAAAAGAGACAGGGGCTGTGGTCACTCTGGTCACTGTTCCCTCACCTGAAAAGGGCTGCTCTGTAAACGTGGATTGCAGGAATTTGGCCCGTATGGTTTGAAGTAATGACTTGAACTTGGGTCTCCTGCACCCCAGCTGAGTCCCCTGAAAAGAAGGTTGTTATTGCCCATCTCCTATAAATACTTAATTATTTCTATAAAAGTGAAGCAACTCCAACAAAACAAACGGAACCTACAGGCCTACGATGTGGAAACTCAGAAAGGGAGCCTTCTCCCAAACAGGCATCACAGGAACACGGTGTCACACACCTACAAGGAGAGCTGTATAGCCAGTGAGATATTTTTATTCTGCCTGAAGTCCTTTTCTGCCCTGTTCTAATGCAAAAATAAAGAAAACTTTTTTTTTCAAGGAAAATTACTTATTTTTCCAATAATCCATCTGAGAACCTCAGTGAGACATGTACTTATAGAATTGGTATTGCTAATCAAAGATGTTCAAAACTAGTTGAAACTCTTCCCTCAAATAAGAGATAACCTTAAAAATGGAATCTGAGTGCAGCATACTAGATTTTCTTGTGTAGAAAATCCTAAAGGATTTCTGTTACTCTCTGCCTTTTCTTCTAAAAATGCAAGTTGAAGTACTTACGGTATTGTGTGATCCCAGGAAGTAAGGCCTGGTAAAAATGCAAACCATTGTGCCATAATGTCTTCATTTGGCAATAACTTAAACTAGGATCTTCAGAGAGACTTGAAGAAACACGAGGGGCAATGTCGATTGAGTCACATTTGAAACTACTAAGTACTTCAGATTCCTTTCAAGATCCTGGACATGAAGTATTTTACATCTGCAAAGTTAACTGATTTACTAAGAAATATAACATTAATTATACCATCTGCTAAGTCTGGATTCTTGAATTCTCTGAATGCAGGGTGCAATATTAAGACAAATGCCCCAGATCCATATCAAAAGAATTTGAGTTGCTATAAATTTGGGTCAGTAGCCACTATGTGTTTTATGATAGGAAAGCAAAATGGCAGACACTGGTTAAATACGTTAGAAAGTGGGTTTACACTCCTCTGAGATGGTGAATCCCAACGGGAGCACTGTTGATCTACAGATCACAGAGAGATAGGACCAGGTCACGTGCTGATGCAAATGAGCATAGTTTTCTTGACATCGGTGGACCTACAGTGATTGATTCCAGATGAAGTGATGAGATGATTCGGGTGTGCTGTGCCCTCCTGAAAAGCTGTTGAGAGATGCAGTGAGATCGGTGCAGGGATAGCCTCACCACAGGCAAATACGCAGCACAGCAGCGTTCCCCTTAAACAGACATAGAAAGGAAAAAAGGAACAGCATCTCTCCTTGTGCTGGTGGAGAGACAGGCTTTGGTGAAAGGACAAAAAACAGTAGTGTGTTCAGTGGTCTGGAGTTTGGAAGGGAGGCAATAAAGGCAATGTTAAGTAACAGAGGCAGAAAGAGCACTAGCAAATTATCTTGGAGCTTGTAGGACTCCGCTGCTCTCACCATCTTCAGAAAATCCTGGTGTGTACTTACTTTTACACATCTGTAGACGGTCGTTGAGGTTTGACTCAAAAAGGGCTTAAATGTGTTTGCCTAGGAAGAGGAAGGAGAAAAGGTGAAGCTTGCTCTAAAGGCAGTCTAGCTACAGCAGCAGCACAACCAAGTCAACTTTAGTAACTAGCTAAAGCCGGCACTGCCTACAGTTTAGCAATAGCCTCTTGGCATCCAGCATGGGCTGCAACGCTGGGTCTAGACACTGACTAAAAAAATCAGGCAGCTGGTTTGAGCTGGGCTTCGTGGTATTGTGGCTGGTGAGGTAGCTAAGCTAATTTACTGATGGTCTCTCAAGTGCTTTTTACCTTAGCACTATAGATAGACCTAAGCATGACTGCCGATAGTCATCAGTGGTTCAGGGACTACCTAAAATATTTAAAAGTTTGGTAACGTGCTCCCTCCGGAAATAAAAGTAAAAGGCATTTATTGGCTCTGAAAGTCTCAAAACACTGTAGCGAATTAAATCTCTCCTCTTTGAAATGGCAGTATCAAAATGTAAACATACAAGAATCCTGAAGTCTTCTTCATAGACTCAATAAAACCTAAACATAAATTTTTTTCCTAAGATTTCTTTTTTCTTAGAGCATTATTTACAGTATTTAAAGGCATTGCAGAGCTTTCACTGTTGAATTGGCTTTTTTATAGGGAGCTGCAAGCCCTCTGTAACTACCGCTATGGCATTACCCCACATTTGCCCATCAAAAGAACACATAGAAAGTTATTTTCAGAGTAACTCATTTTGCTAATATTGAAACAATTGACTAGTAAACTACTCAATTAAAGCTGTATTAAGTAGGCTATTTTATCTCACTCCTATTTTCAAGAGTCAGCAACCCAAGTACAGGGAGGCTAATGACTTAAAATTCAGCCTTCTCTGTACAAACTGATGGAGTTTTGTTCCTGGGCTACCTCCTCCTCGATTCATTCAGCGTGAATGGCAGATTCCTACATCGTGTCAAGTTTCAGATCACCATAGAAACAAACTAGGAGGCAGTTTCATTAATCATTTAGAGCACAAGAAGTCTAGGTCAGTCTGATTGCAGCATATAGAGTATCATCCTAGCGCCACATGGGACTCAGTTGATTTGAATTAAAAAAGATTAAGCTGCCCCTAGGACGCTCAGCATCATCAGTTTAAGTTCTCATGTAACAGTGGTCTCTGGAGCCACATGGATTAGGAGACTGAAGCTATGCATTTATTTTTCAGGGCTCAGTGAAACATTAGATGAGTGCAGGTGTCTGAGGGGAAAAAAGGACAAAGATCACATATAGTTTTTTAGACTTGTTGCTGTTCTTTTGAAACTGGAAACAATAACTCAGTTTTATTTCTCCAGTGACAGTTACCACTCTCTTTTGGCCATGCAATGGTACATCTGTTACCCAATGTTTACAATTTAGATTTATAAAAATTTCATACTATGGACTGTAATTTTAACACAGAGCTGCAAGTTGGGCATAGAACAGTTTACATGAATGCTGACATTTTTTTTCCTGATGGGGTAAAAAATGCATGAAATAAATACTGGTGACATTTTAGTTTTTCTTGAATTAAGATTTATTGCTCCCAGGAAACTGACTTACAGGCAGCTACAAATCAACTTGACTATGAAATAATTGTATATGTACACCACAAAATGAGCCTCCCCTTCCAAACTACTCACCTTATTTATGGGTCTTCAGTACTTCAAAGACCTTCAGTAACTTAGTCCAGACTGGTTTATTGCTTCGTAGAACTAAGACATTTCAAGGGGAAAGTTGTAGGTTACAGTATATTAGGACTCTTTCTCTTGGGCGGCTGAGAATCCCGTGATGCTATATGAACTGTTGATCTAAAGCTTATTATAGCATGACTGCCTACAGTATAATTCTTAAATCTTTTAAGTTATACAGTACTGTCTTTAATCCCAAGTGCTAAACCTTAAAGCAGAACTAGCTTTCCAAAATTCAGAATACCATCTGTGAGCAGATGTAACTACACTTTGTTAAAGTACAGTTCACTTACCTGAATGGTTGCCCATGACCTATTTCAAACTAGTTATTTGAATTTTCAACAAATGTTTTACATAGAAAAATTGGGGAGCAAAATCTCACTCCACAATATTCCTCATGGAGAGAAAAGAAGTCCTGTGGACCGAGGTACTCCACTCTACTCAAGAACCGAAGCAAACCCCACCCTGAGTATTTTACCCATTTGCCCTTGCCATGCCAATTACCTGGGCTGTAATAGTGTCTTCAACGGTGAAGCCTCCTGTAACAGCACGTCTAGGGGTGCACAGACCAAGTCATTACTTTTTTGCTGATCTGCTGTCATTTTTAAATGTATCATTCTGGGGATTTCCAGGGAAGAAAGGTCATTATGCTCAGGAAGCATTTTTAGATTTTCCTAGCACAGTGCAAACGGACTGATTATTCACCTAGGAAGGGGCAAGTGAGTATTACCCCCACTTCGCACAAGTGGAAGTTGATACGGAGGTACACTGAGCAAGTTGCCTCGGGATACGATGGAGACCACAGACCAGTGTTGTGGTACTCCTGTTCTCCTGCCCAGTGCCCAGCCCAGGCCTTCCTACTTACAGCTTCTGTCAATTGCCCTTAAGAAGATGGAGAATGCAGGAATTAAAGCATACACAAAGAGTCCTGATGGGAGACACAAACCAGCTTGTGTTAGCTAATATTTATTGAGTGCCAGCAGTGTGTTGGTTGCTATGCAAGCAGAAGAGAAAACACAGTCCCTATGCCGTGACGTTTGTATGGTCTACTTTGAGGGTTGCCACACAGCCGTTTCCAGCCAGGCTGGAGAGCTTTGCTGTCCCCTGGTTGCCCACAAGGCAGCTGAATTTGCCAGTGCAAGGAGGCACCCCGCCAACAGCAGCAATGATGCCCAGGCTGTATGTTTGCTGAGCTCCAGTAGACCCCTAGGTGAGTGGCAGTCACCATACCCACACGTCACTGCTCCACTGCTCTGCACTCACCAGATGTCTTCAACCAACCTGGATGTCTGCCTTCAGCCACAGGCAAAGCCTGCACTTTTGAACCTTGTTCACAGCCACTGAGCCTGAAGAGGCACAAAAACATGTCCATGACATAGAGCAGCACTGAGCTAGCAGTGTGGGACTGACCACCGTCTCCTCCACCTCACCAGGTGTTGCTGTTTTTCAGCTCCTCATTTGTTCCCATTTGGTTTATTACTTCTTAATTACTCTTCTCTAACTCCAGTGCAAGCATCTCTCCCTGTAGTTACTGGTCCAGCCCTCAGTGCTCCACAGCTAGAGCATGGAGCAGGAGGTCCCCTTCTCACAGCTTTCATAAAGGGCCCTCATCCGTAGAGGCTCAGGGCTGTGGTTGTAGTGCTGCAGCAGCCACGTGTACCCCTCTGTGCCCAGAAATGGGGGGCCAGCTCAGGCACGTCAGGGACTGTCTCCAAAGGGAAGACAGCTGCTGCTGAGGGTTGTTATGAGTCATGTCTTGGATGTGCAATTTTATAGCTAATTTTTTTGCTCTTCAACTTGGTGGTCAATGGTGATTTTTAAGGCCAAAACCTACCTGCTCAGCTCTATAAACAGGTTATAAAAAGTGCCATGGAGCAGAAAAGGAGAGAATTTCCTTTTTCTGCTGAATGCACATCCTCCCACAGGGCCTGGGAAGACCTGTGAAGCTGCAGTTTTAGTATTGAGCTCCCGCCAGCTGGAGGGGGACATGGCAGGTTTGTGGTGACACAGAAGGCCATGTGGGGTTCCTGGCTTCTGCTGCTGCCCAAAGCTAGCAGAGAGAAGGGCTTCTGTGTAGCCCTTTCTAGCCAGGTAGTTGTGGTGTTATTGTTTTTTAATAACCATGTAGCAAAATTAATTGCCCTAACATGTACTGCCTACGGTTAGTTTCCAAAACACTTTTTGGCACAAAACACCAAAAAAGAGTTTCACATTCACACTGCTATGTAAAGTGAATATAAAACATTTCTGAGACATTACATTGGCTGACTTTTATCTTACTTTCCTGCTTTAACTTCAGCCGTAAAAAAAGTTATGTTGGTTTTTCATTGTGTGTGGAGCAGAGCAGAGCTACCAGAAGGTTATCTGAATTCCTGCACACGGATCATTGTCTGAACCATGTGCTTGTTCCCAGCCTTTCACTGTCAGGCATAACCAATGCCTGACGTAAGCAATAATTCAAAGATGCTGAGGTGTCAAAAACTATCTGAATCATTTTGTCAATCCTTTTCTCATTCAGCTATTGACCCACAGCTCTGTCTGAATTTGGGAAGCCTGAAGTCAGAATGAAAAACATTATTTTTCTTGTAAGCCAAACATACTTGACTGAGAAAAAGTGAGCTAATAAAGATGGGGAGGTAATTTTTAATGTCACTTTTTAGAGTGCAGTAATTTGTGTAGTTGTATTGCCTTGGAATATGATTACACGTAATACATTCACGTTACACAGGAGTGAATATGTTTGAGAGAGAAATGATACGTTTCTCTTCCATGCTCAACATATGCGAGTGTATAAAATAAAAAGGTCTAAACTCTACCAGTGCTCACAATCTCTTGTCAGTAGAGGAATAATTGAATTGTTTGGAAATTTCTGGTGACAAATGTACTCATTTGAACTTAGGTGAATACAGTTCACCCAATTTAAAAATTTTGGGTTACAGAAAACATGGGTGTAAAACAAATCTCTTTGTCTATACCCTAATCAGTGCAGAATTCTTGGCCCCTTTTCCATAACCCTCTGGTTGTTGCTGGTAGCAAGCAGAGATTTACCGGAGGAATTAAAGAAGCTTCATTCCTCCCACCACCAGCAGCTGTTTGGCCCTGCAGTCTTCCTGGGTAGGGCAGAGCTGCATCGATCTGTGGTATGCATGATTCATAGGAAAGTAATAAAAACCTGGGGCTAGAAAAGACCTCAGGAAGGTGACCAGCTGATAGCGGAAGAGCTAGAGCAGCTCATGTAAGATAAAAATATAAGTAGTTGGAAGACACATGCAGGGGAAGTGGCTGGGCAAGTCTTCTTGGATGCTGTAAAGTACTGGGACACTTGCCTGTGCAGCTATCTCCACGCACAGTCTGGAGCGCTGTGTAATGCCCATGACCAGAGCTCTTTCCAAATGGAGTTGTGCAGGTGATGCATAAAAGCCATACACAAGAAACGCCCACCTCTAGAGCTGTCAGCCAACTACAGGCAGATCGAGCTGTTCGGGAAACCTATGGGCTCCACAGCTTTTCCAGTGATCGATTTTGTCATTACTATTTCCCAATAGCTAAGGTCCAGAACCAAAATATAGATGTCCTCTTTCACTCCAAATACTTCACAAATCTAAATTCATCCATTCTGGGACCAGGTCCATACCTCAGTTCCAAATTGTAAGTATCATATGTGCATTTCTGTTTCATTAAGACAAAGCGTATTTGGGTAGCTGTCATGTAGTGCCTGGAATGTGATGAAAACAAGAGGTCCTGGCTGCCTGCTGCTGAGGAACTCCCAAGGCACTTTTCACAGGAGCAGGGGTGTTAACCCTGATATCCTGGTCAGATTCCAACATGGCTAATTATATCCCACTGGCCTAAAATTCTGTGATACTTTCTCTGCTTGCTGTAAGGACTTGCTGCATGCAGCAGGCTCTCTTTTGGTCCTCTTAAAGGTTATTGTCTTCCACATCAAAGGCAGCTGTATTTAGGGAATAGCTACAGTCAGTTATTAGTTTGTAAAATTTCCTGACCAGCACAGGACTGTTGAATGACAGCTGCAGTTATTACTACATAGAGTTTAAGGTGAAAGAGGCCAAAAACACCTGCGAAAGGAAGAGTAAATATATCATGAGGCTGAAAATGCAGTTATGGGCAGTCACTCGTGAGCAATGGCAATGACCACAGTAACAGTATCCATCATGCTCCCTTATCCAGCCTTTTGCCAGAAGGCGATTAAAAGAAGGATAAACATGGGTGGGGGCAGAGCAATGGACAACAGTGTGGGGGAAAAGCAGCACAGGTGAATATCCCCTGGATATACACCAAGGAGCCCAAGGGAGAGAGGAGGAGGACCCACTTTCTGAGTCCTAGACAGGATAACTTGATATGGACTACCATCTGCTGATGCTGCTTGTGACAATATAAGTAATTCAAGACTTTATAGTAAGTGAATCTTCCTCAGGCTCTCAAGCTTATTTTTTTCATATATTTATTAAATGGTATTAAGAGATTATTGTAGCTGTGTAAAACCACAGTGAGATTGAACAGTAGGAAAAACCACCTGTTTAAAATTTTGACTAAGAAATAAAATAGCAAGGATAACTTTAATGTCGTAATATTACATCTTATTGTTTGTTTGGAAAGACAGTGTATGTGTGGTGCGTAATACTATGGAAATAGCTGCATGATAATCCCAGTGAGGCTTTTTACATCTTGTATAGAAATAAATATTTCCAGAAGGAAAGCATATTATGTAGATTAATCTCTGCCACTTTTTCTACTGGAACCTCATCTATCTCATTATCTTTTCAGTATCAGCAGCCACCAAAATATCATCGAAGTGAACAGATATGACAGGTTCACCAAGAAGTGCCCAGAGCAAACAGAAGAGTGGATTTCCACACCGTGGAAACCATTCTTCCTGTTTTCTTGCTCTCTTTCCATGAAAATCAAAGTTGTTTATATGTCTGCAAAGTACCCTGCTATTTTGAGAGTCCACAGAGCAACCTTCTTACATCTTATCTTGTATGACAGTCCTACATTCAAGGTTCACTTCTCTCTGATACATATATATAGAAATAGACACATATGCATGTATACAAACACACTGGTTAGATCACTGGCAGCATAGTGGTTCTGTTATCCAGCAGAATGATTTGAGTTTGCCTGTAATATTTAGCTGAGGAGATGGCAGTAGGATGTGCATTTGATAAATTAAACACGTGTGTGCACATGAAAAGCTATTCTCATTCCTGGTTTTAGAAGACAGGTGCTTCTATAGCAGCTAGAAACCTTCAAAAATGAGAATAAGGGCATAGAGTCTTAAATGCCTCTTCCTGTCTCCTGTGTCTCCCTATACAGGATGAGGCCACATTAATGGAGTAGCACAAAGTGAACAAGATGACCTAGCAGATGCTACCAGGATGTACTGTACTCTTCCTAAGATAAATAAAGCCTGTCATCTTCAGCAGGATCATCAAACCTCACATATTCTTTAAAGCATAACAAGATACAGTGTTACAGGTTTCCAAATTGCTATGTAATGCCATATTCTCTCCCATGCCATTAGCTCCCGTTATTCCATTTAATATACATAAATGTTAATTATGTGAATATGTGACAAAATACCCATTTATCCAGCTGCTTTTCATTGCCATAAATAGGAGTTTAGAGGAAAAAAAAAATAGCATAAAAAGCAAACTCTGAACTGTTGCAATTTAGGACTTCAAATTTCAGAATTTTAAACTGCTTTTATCCAAGAGCAGAATTTCACTGAATGACTCAGAGTTCCCATAAAAGGCAACAGCAACAATGAAACATTCCTTTTCTGCAAGAACTCTTGGATTTCTCATCCCAGAACTGTAAGAGAACTGGGAAAAGACGATTGTCCCTTCTTTGAAGATGACTGTCGTGTTCCTTTTTTATTGTAGATGTATTTAAACATCACATATATGAATCTCGCGAGAAAGGAAAGACTTCCCTCAGGTTAACAAGTGCAGATGCCATCTTCAGTTTGCTTAGATACGTGCAGCACACAAATCTAGGGCCAAATCTGTGATTTTATCTTGTCCTAGCAGAGCCAGTTCACAGCTCCTCAGCCCTGTTGGCAAAGGAGAATTTCACCAGTCCCAGAAGGAAATTCTGGTTTGAACATAATGGTTTCTGTAATGTAAGATCACTTTGCAGAGAGCAAGCCTGAAGAAGCTGGCTCCCTGGCCCTACCAATATTCTCCTTTCCTTGAAATCTTGTCCTTTCCCCAGAAGTGCAGTTAGCTGAGCAAGCTAACAGCTAATCTCCTCCCCACGCACAGGCAGATCGGTGATTTGTTGCTTCTTGTTACAGGCTGTTGCCTTCAGCACTGCTAATTTTTGTTCATGACCTGGTGTGGTGCTGCCTCCTCTGCCTTGTTTTTGGGGGTGACAAGATGTTGTAAGCCCAAGAAACACACATAATGGATGGGTATAGAAAAATCATTCCAGACAGGAGGTTCCTCTCAGACCAAAGTCTCAGCCCTGTAGTGTGTCCTGCATGGACTGAGCCATACAGCAGTGACTGGAGCACCAATAAGCCACCAAGACTAAGGGGGACTGCAGGCCGAAACAGTTCATGAGTTTATACATGGCTGCTCCTATATCTGTTTTCTTCTGATCTGCTATAATTGTGTTATTATCCTTATACATTTCTAATCCTTTTTGAATCCTGCTATGCTCTTGATCATTCCTGAACTCGCCTGGAAAATTGGTAATTGTCACAGTTTGAGTTACTAGCAAGACATTTATCTAGGCTTTTCCAATTATCACCTGATATTTCCCTTGTGTAATGGAAAACATGAATGCATCTCATATTAGGGCTGGCTCACATGAAAATTGTCATAAATGTTATTAGTGGCAAAGTCAAGATGCATAGAAATCATACTGTATGATATATTGCTGAGAGTTTAAAACAGTGATTCTGAAGAAGCCTTCTACATCCAAAAATCTGGATCAAGAATCAGAGCTGTGTATATGTCCTTTTAAGCAAGACCTTCCACTGTGCATTGCAATCCTTCCATCCTGAAGGAAAATATGTCCAATCTTTTATATAAGCTAAAAATCAGAATAGAACTACAGATGTATGAAAGCAGACATCTAAATGACATAGAAGAGTGCGACATGGAAGATGGATTATTTTTTGGTTTTATCATGTTTCTCTTATATACTTCATCAGTTACTTCCATAATCAGAAATGTATTACCTCAACAGATCGCTTAAAAATTTGTGCATCTGACAATATGTTACAATGAAATTTAAGAGGTCAGTTTTGAAGAAGGAAAGATGGAAATTTTGGACTTTGTATTTAAAATAATTTCATTGCAATAAACTCTGCTGGTCTCTGAAATCTTAGCCCAAGTGGAACTGGTGAGATACATCCTGGACAGGACAGTCAGAGTAAAACTGCTCAGAACACTTGAAAATACCTCCTGCTTATGTCTTGTTTACAGAGATCGACTGAGTGACAGTCTGCTTTCCGTCATACTGGTCTTTCAAGAGTCTCACATTTACTATTCTCAGTTGACAAAGTCACAGAATCACAGAATGGTAGGGGTTGGAAGGGACCTTCGTAGATCGTCTAGTCCAACCCCCCTGCCAAAGCAGGTTTACCTAGAGCAGGTTGGACAGGAATGTATCCAGGCAGATTTTTAATATCTCCAGAGAAGGAGAGGCCACCCCCTCTCTGGGCAGCCTGTTCCAGCACTCTGTCACACTCAAAGTAAAGAAGTTTTTCCTTATGTTCAGACAGAATTTCCTGTGTTCCAGTTTGTGCCTGTTGCCTCTTGCCCTGTCACTAAGTACCACTGAAAAGAGGCTGGCCCCATCCTCTTGACACCCGCTCTTTAGATATTTATAAACGGTGATGCGATGTCCTCTCAGTCTTCCGTTCTCCAGGCTAAACAGACCCAGGTCTCTCAGCCTTTCCTCATAAGAGAGGTGCTCCTGTCCCTTGATCATCTTCGTAGCCCTCTGCTGGACTGTCTCCAGCAGTTCCTTGTCTTTCTCAATTTGGAGACCCCAGAACTGGACACAGTACTCCAGATGTGGCCTCCCCAGAGCAGAGTAGAGGGGGAGGATGACCTCCCTAGAACTATTGGCCACATTCTTTTCAACGCACCGCAGAATACCATTGGTCTTTTTGGCCACAAGGGCACATTGCTGGCTCATGGTCAACTTGTCCATCGGGAGTCCCAGGTCCCTCTCTGCAGAGCTGCTTTCCAGCAGGTCAATCCCTAACCTGTACTGGTGCATGGGGTTATTCCTCCCTGGGTGCAGGACCCTACCCTTCAAGAAATGTCCTTTCTTGAAGCAGTACCAGTTAGTCTCGCAGTGTAGTTCAAGAAGGCACGGTGAATTTTAAACTGGTGTTCAGCATTTGCTTCCTTGCATTTAAGACATTGCCTTCATCAGACACTGGAATGCTATGTCTTTTCCGCAGAGTAGATGTTTGATGTGCAAAATAATTTAATGCAGCACATAACATCTATTACATCACAGCAATACCCTGCCAGCACTTTAACAAGATTCGGTTTTCTGTATGCCGCTCCAAGACAGGACTTTCACTGCACTTTAAGATGCAGAACATTTTTTCAGCCCTTCACAAGAAGCTGTCAGCAAAGTTAGCAAATTCCCCAAAACCTTGAATTGGATGTTGGATTTTGGATTGGCTTGGTATTATTTACAGTGTTTTGCTGTTTGTGATTAGTTTTACAGGAAGGCTGGCTGCAAAGTTCTGATCTGGATTTCTCCAAAGTGTTTGGTTCAGTTCTGGGTTGAAGCACACTGTAGTCAGCAGTTGTTCCTATCAACATCTGTAAAACATTTGGCATTACTTGAAAATATTAGTCACGATTGTAAAACTAATAAAAGCCCTTCTTTCATATTTTAACTGTAAGGTGGTAATATATGCTGAGCACTCATCATTGATTTAGATGTTATCTATCTGCTAGTAATATTTTTGCTGTGCTTGCTCCAAAGCCTGGATTTTTGATCTAGGAGCAACTCTCAGCTGAGAAAATTAGTCTAACCAAAGAGCTGTGGCAGAACTTGCAGTTGATTTACATCCAGCTGCTCTATACCGATTCGTACCAATTCTCGACCCTCTCAGATAAACTCTGTGGTAGATTTCCAGTGTGTCATAATTAGTAGAATTTTCCTATGCAAAAGGAGGTTTCTCAATTGATAGTTGAGTCTATAATAAAGATGACGACTCGGTATAAATATTTTAAATACTCTAACTGAAAAATATTAGCAAAGTGTTGGGAAATAAGAGCTTCACAATATGAGTTAGTTATCTATGCAAGATAGTATTAACAGAAGAAATGGACTAAATTGTGATGCGCTATTCCCTGCAGACATATGCGTGAAATTGTGTCAAAATGCAATACTGGCCGAGCAAAGTCCTGATCGCCATGTGGTAAAGTGTGTCTTTCATGTGCTGTAAGGACTTCAGCCCATGCGCTTGGAATTAAGACCTATTTCAAAAGATACTTTGATGGGATCATATAAAATATTTGTCAACTATATCTACTACTGAGGCTTTCTGGGTCAAAAATTCTCAGTAATTGTGTGTGTGCCATCTTTCACTACAGACTAGACTAAGACAAAATATCTCAGAAAAGGTTCAGTAATTGTCTTTCTGTGTGTCATCTTTCAATACGGGCTAAATGAACCCAAAGCACCTCTTAGTTGCTGTGGCTTGAAATAGAGACTCAGACATTACGATTCAATGACTTGTTAGTCCGAACAACTCAGTCTAGTCTGTCTAGTTAGCAGGACTCCCAATTGCTTCAGGCTTAAAAATCTACCTCTCAATTTATATACAACAGCCCAGTCTTGCATGGTATTGCTGTGCTTTCCACAACATCTCGGCTTCCATGTTGCAGGATTTGTCCCATTGGCAATTTTCACTGGGTAAAGCCAGAAATACTCTTTGAGCATGTGTGAAGTCTTCTAAGAATTCATTGGCATTGGCCTATTTTTACTCCAGCAGAAGCCAGTCAACAGAAGTTGCACCAAGGAACCAGAGCTAAGCTAGCACTGAGCATCCTTGAAAATTCACCCTCTATACCTATTAGAAATAGTGCATGACTGCGCTGAGAGCTTCAGTGATGGACTTTTTCCTGCATATCAGTATGATGTCCTAGGTTATAGTATACTTTTCTAAATGAGGTCCAACATCGTGTCTACAAAATTAGTAATCACATTTTTGGCAAGTAGGTCATACTATCTGCAGATTGCTCATAGCTGATTTAGGTCTAAATGAAATCTGATCTTTGTTCTGGAGATGAGTTTTCACTTCTGCTTGGGCAGAGCTTCGGTTTACACATTTATCTGCCAAATGTCACTGCATTGAGTCTATCTTCCCACCTAAAAGAGGAAGCTCCTTCAAAGTTTCATTTGTTGGTCCTAGTAAAATAACATCTAAATCCACCTTAGATAATGAGCATGAAGGATACTTCTGAGACAGCAGGCATATTATTAGCATCAACCTCAGCAATCTTTTGCTATTGTTGTATCCTCAGGGAAGACTGTAGACACACCTTTTCTGCTGGTGGCTTTTGGTGTCTGATCTGAGGTTAGTAGATGCTGGCAGGCTACACTGGGTTTGTTTGGGGCTCTTTATTCCATCTGATCATTGTTGATTATTCCCATTCATCAATGGGCATGTACAAGCAGAACCCCAGGCCGGTTGCCACTCGCTCCTCTTCTGCACGCAGAGGAGAAAAGACACAACTGAGGGGAGCGCAGTGAGGGGGCAACACTTCCCAGCCTTCCTGCTGATGGGGGTGGAAGAGCGAAGCAGGGATGGGGATGGGGACCAGTTGGCACATGTTAACTATGACAGTGGTTTGAACATCAAAGGATGGAGATACAAGAAGCAAAGATGTGAGCAGAAAGAAAAAGAGAAAGAGGAAAGAATAGTGTGATGTTACAAGAGGAGGTGTTTGCTAGATCTGAGGGCTTAGATTCCATGAGGTAATTATAGAAGTATAAACAATAAATCAGTCTTTATCTGGCAAACCTTTGACCGTAAGTAAAAGGAAGATACATCAATGGGATTATAAGATCTAGCTCTGTAGGGTATAGAGTATAGCTGTAACAGTTTTGGGCCCTAAATTTCTCTTTGAACAGCTTGATAGCAAGGCATGCATCAAAACTATTACTGAGAACGTGCTGTGGGTTTCTTGCATTTTCCACTGAAGGAGAAAGCTGTTACTGATTACTGGCTACATTGGTTGTATTTCAAGGCTGGGCTCATGTGGCAGTTTTCTTTTTAGCTCTGAAGCCAACTAACTGTGTGATAACCTCATTCTTTCCCTCCAGGGAAGACCTCCGAGAGTCCACCCCTATAACTGGTTTATGCAGAGAGCCCTGAAGTGGGGAGGAAGGCTCTTCTTCTGCCCTTTTCCCCATGCTAATCCCCTTCCCCTTCACTTCTGCAGCAGCAGAACGAAAGCCAGGTTCCCTCTCTCCTTTATGCTTACAGTGATCTTTGTATCACCATTGTCTGATTAACAAAATGATTTGTAAAGACTTTGTTTTACCTTTGATCTTGCAAAACAAGGGTAGCTTTAAACAAAGCCAGATACTTTAAATATCACCACATGGTTTTAATAGTATTTTCTACATTGTGTCATAACTTGAATGAACAAGATATGAACAGTATTCCTATTGTCACCACATTTCACTGTGTTATCGCATTTGCTAATATTTCCTAGTTAAAAAAATATTGGCAACTATTATGAAGCTGATGTTGTAACTAAATATCTTCTGCTAGCTCCATCATTAGAGCCTGTTCCAAAGCCTACTGAAGCTGCTAGAAATTCGGTCTCTGACTTCAGTCAGTGTTGGATCTGAAGCACAAAAAAGGGAAATGGTATGCTCGGGAGGTTTCCCACCTTTCAGATCCCATTCCTCTGCTCCCTCCAGCTATGCAAAAGCTCTCACCACGTTGCAGAGCACAGTGCGGTTTGGATGCTGTGCGCACATATGCGAACATGATGGGTTTATGGGTGTATTTTTGCTGACAAACTGAAATTATGGGAGGAAGAGAGGGGAAGTACTTTGTCTGAGATTTGAAGTTACATTTTTGAATTGATCTTGTAAATAAAGTTCTTGAGAAATGAAAGAAAAATGAAGATGTTTTCATTTCTCTACAGCTGAAAAATATACAGAATTAAAATCGAGGGGAGGAGGGAGGAAAGGACGAAGTCACGGATTCTTCAGCTTCCCTTTCTCCCCATTAGTGCCATGCTCTTTCACTTGCATAATGGGGGAGAGGCCGAGCTAGTGCACAAATCACTCTTCCACTTCATAGTCATGCAGCTGCATCCTGCCCTGGTAGCTAATCTCATTTATGTCCTCTCTAGAAGATGGCCCACCCTGGGTAGCAATTACAGTTGCTTAATTTTGGCACAATGTGATTAAAAGCAGACTGATATAAATCACTGAACAGTGTTATGAAAATGCAAGTTGAGGTAGCACCCCAACCACAGCACTATCATGAGAGAAGCTGAGAGCCAGATGTTGATCTAATGATAGAAATAATCTAATAATGGACTTTGTGTACCCTCTGGAGCTTGAAAGCCCTGCCTAATGTTTTTTGTCAGCCAGATATCTCCATCTTGCAATACATATTGAACACTTTAGAGGTTCACAAGTTGGTTTAATCGGTTGTCTTGGCTTATAGCTAAATGCCCTAGGAGAAATTTTGGGAGCAAGATGTTCTGGAGACCTGGCAGGAAGAGCCGTAATAGGGGATATCCTAGGAGGGATATTCTGAGTACTTTAGGTGTCCAGGTGTCTTAAACACCTGAATCTTACCTTATATTAAAGTCTAAAGTAGCCTGTGTGAGCAGGTGGTGTCATATATGGACACGAACAAGTGGGGAGTGTCTCTGAAATCAGGACAGACAGATGTATATGTGGAAACCTACTGTAAGTAAAACTGTAATCAGATTCTTCCTGCATGTCCTTGCATTCGTCAGAGAAAAGACACCATGTCCACTGAAAATAGGGACTGTAAGATAAAGTCTTTTTTTCTTCATCAGCTGAGATGTGATCGGACAGATTACCATTAAGTTAAATGTGAGGGCCCTGATCACGCTTTGGGCTCTGTGTGGCTGAAAATGTGAGGCTGTCCTCGCTAGTGTGCACCTGTAGATAACCTTCGCTGGCAGAGGGTGAGCAGAGTGGCTCCTGAGCCAACCTCCTGCCTGCCACCTACACTCAGCATGCTGTCATCTCCTCTGAGATGTCCCACCTGATACAGGAGTGACATAAGGTGCAGCTCGGGAGGGATGAAGCTCAGGTCCACAATGTCAGAGTGCATTACAGCAGCTACCCATATGATACTGCCATAGATTTTGATAGCAAATCCCTGGTCTTGGCAGTAAGAAAATGACAGAAGTAAGAAAATGACTGAAAAAACATTAAATTACCGAGTGATCCAGTTGAATGAGAGGCTTGTAAAGATAGTCATTTGCTTCTTCCAAATGGACAGCATAAAAACACAAGGCTCAAAGAAAATTTATACCCAGAAACGACGTCTTTTTTCTTGGGACAAACCCTTCAGCTCTGTCAGAGTTACTTTGCACCTTGTACATGCAGACTAATATTTGTGAATTTTTTTAACAAAAAAGGAGAGGAAACTGTTTCTGTACTTTGCTTGTGATTTGGGCCAGAACAGTCACTAAGAAACTGACAGTATCCTGATCAGAAAGAATTTGATTATGGGGAACATTTTTATTTCTTTATGTATTAATCTGCAAGCCACACATTTGGAAGTGATGGCTTGAATATGAAAAAATCCACTAATGGAAAGAGGAAAAGAAGGAGGGAAAAAGAGAGAGAGAGAGAAAGACAAGGGGAGCAGGAGCTGATGAGAACACAACTCCTTGGCAAGTTACTCTGCAAAGGGCAAACACAGACTGCAGTGTCTGTACCTGAAGATTCAGTCTTTGTACTCTATACCATGGTTGTTCTTCATCAGTAGAGTAAAATTTTCCTGAACCCTCTTTTTATTTTCCTACCGAACAGTATGTTCTGGAGAATCTGTCCTCACTTCATTACATTGCTTTTACTGCAGAAAAGATGGCAAACCTTGTGGGAAGGAGGAATATTGAGTAATAATTAATTGAAAATAAAACAACTTGGGGTTTTTTTACCTTAAAATAAGGTTTCATTTTGCAAAATTTTTTTTTTTCATTTTTCACAAAGCTTCAAAAGGATGACAGGAAAATTATTTTTCCCAGTCAACCAAAAAACCACAATTTTTGGCATAACTTTTCCCAATCAGAACATGCTTTGCTTTGACCATGGATTTGTTTAAATAAGGAATTATGCTAGGACCTGCTCCTGTTCAGTAGGTGACTCACAGCAGAGCCTCACTGGTTCCTCAGAGCAACCTTCACTTGCATTGGAGTACACACCACGTGCCATTCAAAGCCCAACACACACACACACTTGTAGAATCAAGGCTTTATAGAGCCTGGACTATATCTTTCTTTGATGAATAGCATACAGGGCCAAGATTTGCCAGATCCTGTGTGTGAGAAACAAAGGTTTAGAAATAACATTGTACATGTTTAACGACAAAACAAAAGCTGATGAGGTCTTCTGGTGGAAGATATTCTTATGCATTACAATATCTCTAGGTTATATTCATCACCTTCACAGACATAATGAATTTTCCATGCACCTCCTGCTGCTGAAATGATCATTAAAAGAACCAAAGAGGTGGTATCAAGCTCTTGGGGTATCGTGACAACCTTGTTCAAGCAAAACAAGAAATTTCACACTATTTCAGAAGCTATACCCTAGACTGAGACATGGAAAAATAGAGTAAGAAAGGCTAAGACTTGATGATGAACTGTTCTCGAATCTAGAATATCTAATCAGTAATTGAATGTGTAATGCTGTTGTGTTTGTCTTCATTCCACAATCATCGGTGCAAGGACTGCAAATTCCCTGAAAGTCACAACATGACTTGTTGCCGGTGTAACACTGTGGCTGCAGTACGGGACATTTTCAACAGTGCCAAGCACGTGTTGTGTGTCTGTTCAATACAAGCACTTGCAGGACAGAAAAATAGTTGTTAGGTAATACCAGTTGCTTTTGCCCCTTAAAAGCTTGCCAGTGCTATGAAAAGGTTGCTCCAATTGCCTGAATGTTGTTGCTTCAAAAAAAGTATGCATCTGAAATCTCACATATGTGATAATGATTTTGAAAAAGCAGCGATCGCTGCAACCAAAGCATTTGCATCTGTTAAAAGCACAGCTTGCTCTTTCACTTGTGTCAAAGCTGTTGGCACAGAATTCAAAGCACTGGATTGGCAACTCTATCAGGAAACAAGTGCAGCATAAAGCCGTAGTAGCTGTCTTCGTTAGCTTTTGTTATCTAAAATATTCCAAGTGCTTTGGATAACATAAGGTGCCACATAACTATGGGAGCTGTCGGGCAGCAGTTTGACAGCCATATGCTTACATCTATAATGTGTGCTTACCCTCATCTTTAACTAAATGTTTTCCTTTAGCAGCTGTGGCAACAGTAGTGAGCCCAAACAATTCCCACACAATTAAAAGGCAGCTGGAGGCACTGGGTTCTCTGCTGAGGGGACTGAGAGCACGAGTACTCTGGTCACTCAAAGATTTTCTGAGGGGGCCAAAGCAACTTAAACACCTACTGCTAGAGGTATGTCTGTCTGCGTGGCAAAGGCTGTGTTGCAAAGATTCCTGCCCTAACACTAACCCAGTGTGCTGTGGAGTCACGCGCAGCTGCCAGTGCAGTCAGAGAGGGATATTGCCAGGTCGGCTCAGCGCGGCGCTCAAGCAGCCATCCTGCTTCTGGTCCTGGTGCTAACTCATGTGAGTGACGAGGGCTGCCTCTGCACTGCCATTAGGGCTGAGCTGGCTTGAGTTTCTCTGCACCTGTGGCATGGATAGTCCCTAAATTCTTCTGAAATCTCCCTTTTTGCCTCTTCAGACACAAAACATGGACGAAATGGGAGATCATGGGAGCAGTTGGAAAGGGAATGCAAGCAGAGCTAGGAGGAGACATGCGTGGCTGGCTGTGGAGATGCAGGGAATCCAGGCCACTTTTTTTTTAAAGGACAAGCAAAATCACTCCATACGAGAATATTTGAGATTTGTTTTATATGCTGTCTCATTGTGTTCCACGTAATAAAGAAAATCCAGACTTCATACAGGACCAAATCCTGCACTCACCACTTTCTCACAACTCCTATTTAAAGTCTGACTAACCATTAGATGCTGCCCTGACAAAGACAAAACCTTTGTGGTCCAACCTTTCTCACTGGAAACACAAAGTCTTTCATTAAAATAAACCTCTCCTGACCAGTAGCTGAAACATGTTGAGCATAAAAAGCCTGCCAATCCTTTCAGCCATGCTCCTGTAGCAAACGTAGCACGTGATAGCAATACGCTTCCTGAGGGTTTCCACAGTAAAACTGAGACTGTTTTGCTCTCCCCACTGATTTGTTCATCCTTTGTAGGAAACAGTTATTGCTTCATTTTTCATTTTCTACAGACAACGCTTGAAGTATCTTGGAGTTTGGAGCTGAGGGAAAGGGAAAGCTTGTAATACCTAATGGTGTCATCTTTCTGCTCTCATACTGGCTGCAGGCTGACTATTGCCTTGTGGTCGTATAGAAGAGTGTTACATCAGCCTACAGTATAGAAGTTCCTGCCATTTATGTGATCCACAGGCACTATTCAGCTGCGCGGGTCTGCAGGGTGCAAGGCTGCGTTCCCCACTTCTTCTTCCTCCCCACCTGAAATATTTCATAACACACTTGGAATACAAGTATGTGCTTTTAAATTTTGACCTTTTACAAATGAAATAGACGAGTGGAATCTGTCCAGACAGTTTTTATTGCAGCAGCGCTAGTACGGCTTCATTACTAATCTCTCTCCAGATGTGTCAATTATTGCTCCCTTTCCAGATAAGATGGTGGCCCTGCACATGGTGGGATGAGGAAGTGAATGGTGCACAACCACAGCTGTCTCTCACAGCTTTCCATAGTGCTAACAGCTGGAGTGACTATTGCTGAGAATGAGGAAAATCACTTTACTTTTCTTCCAGTATTGCTTGAGAAAGGGCTAACTTGGCCACTGGGATTAATTTTAGAGCTGTGAACCCTGAGGAGAGGAAGGCAGATCCCTGCAGTCTGGAATAAAGCATCTAAGTTCCTGAAAGATTCTGATTTAGATGTGTCCCTCGTTTAGACATGGCTACTTTAGACATTGTGTTCTCCCATAGGCAGCTTAGGGGATCCCTTTCCAGCCAGGGGGCTGACTTATGTGCATCTTTCCTTAGATGTCAATTTCTCCCTGGGATTTCTATATGATTGTTGTAGAAACTATTTCAGTTTAACTTAATTGCTTGCATCACAGATATGATTGTTTCTAAAACACTGTACAAGAAGGGATATCACACAAAAACAGAAGACCTGAAAAAGTATATTTTAATATACTAGTTTGTAAAAAAAAAAAAAAACAACCACCAAACAAACAAACAAAAAAACCCCACAGTAAATCTATTTAAAAGCAATTCACAGTAGTAATGCAATGTCATTGTTTTCCAACTATTTGGAGGTTAAATTGTGCTTTTGGCAATCTGTTAACTTGAGCAAACAACTCTTAACTTAGCTTCCCCCCTTCTTTAAATAAAGCTCAACTTTTAATACGGAATGTGAATTGTTTTGACTGTTAAACCATTCCAAACTCAAAACCCACTCATCATAAATGTGTTGAAAGAAGAATATATTTCAATAGTGCGGCAGACTCTTTGAGTGCAGTAGAGCAGCAGTCTTCAATCAACTAGACTTTCTTTCCAGAAAGAGAAAATGAAAGCGTAAGTGCCATACACATTTTTAAATGATTTATCTAAATTCAAAGAACTAACTTTTTTGTGACTGATTATAACTGCATATATGAATGGCTATGGATAACAGGTTTCTTTCACTTTTCAAAATGATATATAACAATGTTCCATGCAGAGACCTTCTATTTACACATCTGTTCAGCACCTGCCTATAATTACTTAGCTAGTTTTTATTATTGGGCTTGTCACCATATTAATGTAGCTGTACATTCAAATTGATTGTAATTGCAAATTTCCTGAAAAAGCTTAGTTTCTGCAAGTATTTAATTAAACTGATATCCTAAATTTAAAAAAATTATGTAACTGTACTCCACTACAATAACACATGCATGTCTCTCTCTACACAGAAAATGGGTATTTTGCATAATACATACAATATGTGGATTAATATTGTACAATTAAAGGTCAGTCTCCACTAGAAAAGGAGGAATAATTAACTCCAGTTTAGAAACCTGACATATTTCAATTAAGCAAGCAATCCGTCACAAACTTCATAAATCAAGTTATCGAGGAAAAAGTTAGCAATGGTTACAACAAATAGAGATGATGAAAAGTAAGCCTATTCCTTCTTGTGGCATAATTTTTCTTGAGTAAATGGTTTATATAGAAAGCCTTCCATTTCTAGGTCATGAGGTCATATCTAGTATGTCTCGGTAACTACTGATCTTTATTTCCACCTAATGGCTGGAGGTCTGTGACACAGTTGGTAACCTCTGCTGAGTAGTTCCCTCTGGTACATACAAAAACCCCAGGACACTGCCCTTGAAGCCTTTTTTGGTGGTCTTAGGATAAACCAGGAGAGGAGCTGGCCCTAGCAGTGCATCGAGGGGAGCTGGACCCATGCTGAGCTCACCTTCCCCCATGAGTCTGATCCTGGTGGTACAATCACAGACATCAGTGACCTGAAAACTGAGCTTTGGCATCACTGAGTGACCGCTGAGGAAGAGCTGTGGTGGATCGGCACAATGACGCAATGATACCTGTCAAGAATGAATTTCCTCTCATGGGAATACAGAGATACTTTCAAAGGAAACTTTCACGCTTGTTGTTGAAAATGTGTCCAAAAATTCTACAGTACTTCACCTGAGGGACAGTCAAGCACTGTCACTGTGAAAGTTTCTGGAGCTATAGTCCAAAATCTGCTCCCCAGAAACCCCAAACTGCCTTTGCTTTTCCCAGTCCCTCTATGGAACCCTGAGAGTCCCTGGAGGCTGGTAGACCCTGGGAGGGAAAAGAAAGGTAGGTGAACTGACTGAAAAATAGTCAGGTTTTGGTCAGATGCCTGCTGGATTTCTTTCAATAGACTCGTCAAATTCACAGCTTTTCTACAGAGCACTTAGTTTCCATGAACGAGCCTTTTCTGCTGGAAAATTTCCAAAATGTTTGCTCTGACACTGCTCATGCTTATCATGAAGTAAACTGCAGGTTCTGAATGCCACAATGGCTGAGTTAATCCGTTCAGAAACATTAATGCCAATGAATATATCTCCACTGAACAGCAAAGTTACGATCTGGATTTTGAACTCTCATAATTCAAAGAAAATGTGAAATAGGCTTTTGATTTGATCCACTATGGCTATAGGAACTGAGTATGAAATACTGCTCCAAGCTCTGCTCCAAACCATTCAAAGTCCAGTGGTTACTCTTAGGATTTGATTTGAACTCTTACCGACAATTTTTTCAGTAATAGCTGTGTTCAGATTTTTTTTTACTTGAGGCTGGGATATACAGCAAATCAGTAATCATATGCCCTATGCAGTACACATCCTGAATCTCAGCTCTGATCTCAGTCCTGCTGTCTGAGGATGCTACGGGTACTACAATCAGCAGAAAAACAGATTTATCTGTTATTTAAATGATCACTGTTCAATCTGAAAGGAAATGGCTGCAGCAATTTCTCTTTTCTGTCATTGCTTGCCTTAATTCCCCGTATGCATCCACAGAAAAGCTTCACTGAAACTGAAGGACATCCATATATGATAGGCCTATGGCCAAAGTGTCCAGGCACATATCTAGAGCATTACTGATGGGTATGTAAAATTACTGTGAGGGAAGGGAGAATGGGAAAAGTCAGAAGAAAGTTGGTTTCCCAGCGTGGAAGATCACCTTCTTTCACCTCCCTCATCGGCACTCTTCAGTATTTCTCCACATACCACATCAAGTTGAAAAGAAGGAGCGGAAAGAACAATTTCTTTGCCTTGTCTTGCAGTTGCCTGTGTTTCCTAACCCTGTTACATCCTTCACACAAGTATAAGTTTGAAAGTTTGTTTTGGGATCCTAATCCTAAGACAAGATCCTAAGGTCCTAAAAGTTCACTGTGTCTCCAGGTTTCCTTACTTACCCTTCTAAACATACAGCTTTCCATTTCCCATCAGGGTTCCTGTTGGACAAATCTGGCTCTGCTGAGGAGAGGGAAAAAAAAAAAAAGGTGCAATTTACTTTTCAAGCAAAACTATTTTCTGGTAAATGACCTCAACATATTTTGTTACGAAATGGCCAACTTGAATTAGAAACCAACATTTTCTTTTTTTGTCTGGGAGGTGCATCTTAAACACTGGTGTCCTGCAAAGAAATAAAACAGGAATTATTGCATGTTCAGGGATGATGTTTGTTCTGGCATTCTCTGTTGTCCACATATTCACATTAGGCTAATTTTTCCTATTTCTGCATTGCCATATACTTGGCAGGTACAGCAAAAAAAAACCCAGTAGCATAGTTAATCAATCCAGTCTTGTTGGAAAGAGACTGAAGGGAGACCTTTGTTGTTGTGGAAACCTAGCAGTGACAGAAAACCCTGTGTTTCTTTTTGTCAATAAGAATTGGTTGGAAATTGAGTGAATTGGGAAATAATAGCTATAAATATGCTTATGAATTACCAGCTTGATCCTGCAAAGCATTTTTATTAACATCCAAAATTAAAAAGTGATAGAAGTTCAATCACAAGCTTAAAATGAAGCATATGATTAAATGCATATTCTCTTTGAGAGGCATTAATAAAAGTCTGCTTTTTCACTATTATGCCTGTTGCACTGCCAGGGGAGCTTAAGTTCAGAAGCAAGGGGACAGAGGGCTTTCTGTAAAGCAAGAGGTTTACTTCACCTTTATCTACAGAAAAGATCATAGAGATATAAGATGGTTGCCTTCTGCAGATGGAAATAATGGAATTGCTTCTTATCTGCCATTCCAAGTTCATGCAATTGAGGACTATAGATCATTTCTCTTACAGCTTTTTCCTTCCACTCAGTGCTGCCAAAAAAGCGTGATAACTCATTGTAACCTATACTTCAGGCAGCTATCTGATCAACCAAACACTGATCAGGCGATTATGAACACTGGAAAGTAATGTGATGTCTTGCAGAATGTGTATCTCTGCATCTCTGGAAGTAAATATTTGTGTGAGTAAAAGTGATCTTGGAGCACACCCTGACTGTAACCATGGCTCAGTCTCTCTTTCTTATGATCCCACATCATCTGGATCCCATTCAAGGACTTTTGAGTAGTGAGAAATTGTGTAAGTTTGCATTTCTATATGGTAAACTTCTTCTCTAAGGTCTACCTAAGAGTTAGGGGATGATCCTGAGAGAATTTGGAAAGCTCTCAGCACCTGAGACAAGAGCATACAGTACTTCTATAGCATTAAAACCAAAACAGCTTCACCCAAAGGAGCTATTATCCCCACACAGCAGCCTGTACAGCAAGAAGTTTTGTCGCACTGTCCAAGCCAGCTCTACAGCCCCAGCCACATTCCTGCTTACTCAGACCCTCTGCCCCAGGGCGCTGCCAAGGAGCAAGGCTGCCACCGATTCCCCTTCTCCCTCATCCAGGCAGTAGAAAAAAAGAAGGGAGCAGACATGGCTCTGGGGCTTTTCACCTCCTCTCTCTTTGCCTTGGCCGGGTGTTACAGAAAGGCAGGTGGGGAAGAAAATGTCCTGCTGCTCACCCCTAGCCTGGAAAGAGGAGGGAAGTGCTCTGAGTGGGATCTCCATTGCAGAAAGCATGCTGCTGGGTAGCTGAGGGGATGAGAAGGGGGCTGTCCCACAAGAGGTGGGTAAGGGGCAGGTGCACAGCCAGGAGGAGTCCTCTCCCTGTAACCCTACCCCACACACATAGCCCTCAGGTTTGCACTGAAGAGTAACTTACAGTGCTACCCCAGGCAGCCCAGAGACTGTCCTGTTCAGCCTTGTGAACGTGGCATTGTGCCAGTTCCCCACAGCTTCAGGCAGAAAGAGTGTGCCTTGTCCCTTCAAAATGACAGTCAAACGTGACCTTGAATTGGGCTGCAGCAAACAATATCTCCTTCCAACACTTTATGCAGAAGAATGTATTACTACTAATTAGAACAAACATGTAATTTTAAGGATCTACTCACATTCCACATCTCTGATAGAAACAGTATCTCTCTTAAAAATTTCTCACGAATTTTCCATTTGGACATCGCCAATGGTTTGTCTAGCTATGGTGAGAACACCAAATGCATGAAGGGCTCATCCATGGTGACCAGCATGACCCTTCCTAGTCCAAAGCCAGATCCATGGAGCACAGGTAATACAATACCACCTTCACTCTTCCCAAGCACTGTGACTGGCTGGAAGTCAATCTGACCACAAAGATAGAAGAGACACCTCAGAGCTTCCACAGCCGATCAGGATGTCCATGGCCTTAGGAAGTCATGTTGGCTTGCGAGGCTGTGTTCATCGGCTCAGAGGACACTGCTTCCTCAGCCAGATGTTGCCAGGGACTGATGATGCTGATTTAGTGCTCCTTTGTATAGTCCTCCTAGCGCTGAGAATCTGACACCACCAATATTTTTTAAATGGCATGATGCAATATATTAAGAGCCAAGGGGAAATCTGGGTGACTGTATTGCTGTTTGATAAATAGCTATCTTACTAATATAAGAACTTGTCAGCACACTACAGATTTCATGAATGTTTGAGTCTCTGTGTGTGTGTGTATGTATGAAAATATTAGTCTTTAGACAAGAAGGTGGGAGGATGTGGGACTGCGTATCTCTGTGGCATCTCGGTCAGTCTTGGCAAGAAACCTTTCCCATTTCTGTACTTTAACTGTACTTGAAATCCAGTGAGAGCCTAATTAAAATTAATGGAGAAATAAAATATTGGGGAAAAGCAAGGCAGCATAAAAATAGAAATGTTAACACTAGAAAATATTAGATCTCCATGAACTCTCTTAGAATGCATTTTTTCAAGTGAACAGATCAAAGTATTGCTCTGGGACTCGCAAAAGGCTTCAGAGTGTAGTATATTAAAAAGACTGTGATACTGTAATAAAATAATGAGTTTTATTTGACTTTTACCTCTCTGCAGTGCTAGAATCAGTAGCCAATACATAATCAGCTTTCCCCATTCATCTCTTACCTCAGCAGCCTCTGAAACAGGAACTTCCTGGCCAACGTTCAGAGGAAGCGACAGAGGAGCAGAGGTCCCGAGCACTTCCGTACCTGCTGACATCCCTTCTCGCAGTGTCCCACTTGGCATGCTCCTGCAGTTTAGAGCGGCGTGGGCAGCAGGAGCTCAGAGGATTTTTTCCATGAGGCTGTGGGATGTACCATGCTCTGTGACAAATCTGCTTAAAACCTGATTGTGCAATATGGCTCTAGTTGTGTTTTAATTCCACCCTGAGTCATCACACTACTGGAGGGGGGGAACAAAAGCTAAGGAGTTTTAAAAAAATAAGGCTTTAAAGTCTGCTATGCACTCATTATAAATATACCATTATGTAATGGAGTCACTATTGGACAAGATAAATCACAGTGCCTTAATCATGTTTTTCTATGGCTTAGTTTGTGTCTTTTTTTTTTTTTTTCAATGTTTGTTTTGAGAATAATTAAAACTCCTTGACACATTTGTACCCTTGAGTTGTTGATACATATTCTTAAGCCATAGAAACAGAGTTCAGATCAGGGAATACTTAGTGAGATTGCTGTCAGAGAGGATTTTAAGCAAAAAGTTCATAGCAACTTTGCTGCTTCATACAGGTCTATAATCTTTACAGAAATAGATGTTTAATTAATGAAATCTATACAACCCATGGCTAAGTGAGTAATGAACTGTCAGTAATTTATCCCCAGCAGATGGAAGGAAAAAAATTCTGCTGTGTTATTGCAAGGGTGCATTAAGGACACCAAAGAGAATGTAAGAAGCTAATATTTCCTATCCCAATATACCTCTTGAGTCCAATTTAACAACTAGTGAAACTCCTCTTTATTGCACCCTTGAGTCATCCGGGGTGCCTGGTGCCGTCATGCACTCCTATACGCTCTAGGTGCAACCCAGACCTGGGGTGGGTGGCATAGTGACACCACTACCCTTCCTGGGGGTCTGCTGCTCCCCAGATTCCACCACAAATGGATTTTTTCTCTTCATGACAGGCTGAGGACACAGTTGCAGCGAGTGCACTAGAAGGCTTGTACCTCCTGCCCATAAACTTCAGCTATCAGTTGCATTAAAAACACAAAATGATCTCATTTGGCATGATGAAATGAAGATTGACACTAGATCAAAGTATCTGCTGAAAGCTTGTGATTTCATGTAACTAACCATGGGTTTGAAGCTAACTGCAATGCACCTGTAAATTACTTAGAAACACTCCTGCATTTACATGAAGCAATCTCTGAAAAGCTACAAGCTATTGGCTACATTTATGAACTTTGGTTCCATGGTATGCCAAATGATTTTAACCTTTTAAGTCACCGAGGTATAGGCAAATAATGAAATGGGTTACTTATTTATTTATTTATTAATCACGAGAGATTTATTTATTAATTCAGAGATCATTCAAGTCACTGTTTAAAGTTTTTGGAGATGAATCATGTGCAAATATAAAGACAGATAGAGAGACAGCTACTCCATGCCTGATGCCAGCAAAAGCTCCCTCTCACGTCCTAACTAGCATGTCCCAGACTTAAACCTGAAGGGTGTCTTTACTCTTGAGAAATATCCGTGGTGGCTTTGGAGCGGACGGCATGCCTCTGGCAGCCAGGGGTCTGGGGCATGCTCTTCCCTAGGCCTGCTGCCAACAAATCCAGATGCCAGTTTAACAGATTCTGGATGCCTCTCGTCTGAAAATAAAATTCAACTAGAAGACAAAGTTTATCTACCACTGATGCTCTCAAAGTATGTATGAATGGATGTGTGAGCGAGAAAGACTTGGTAACCTTAAAAGTGGCTTAAAACATCTAGGCAGTTGGAAAGATAGTTTGGAACAAAAAATCTATTATCAATTTTTGATTATTGTTAGCCTGGTGTGATGCAAGTTTGTGAAGCTGATGCAAGATGAAAGGGTCCTCCAGTGCTATTTCCAGAACCCCAGCAAAAGGAGCTTTGCTACCATTGCATTTCTGTACAAGCAGTATTCCTAACACGGTTTGCACTGCAGCCCACAAGCCTTGCTAGCACTTTGAAACTTTATTTGTATGAGAAATGCCAGACCTGGCAATGTGGTGATATAATACACTAATAAAGCAAATTCTGCTCAGTGTTCAATAGGAAAGATTTTTTTTATTTTATGAAGAATTTTTATTTAACGTAGTTTTTCTTAAAAGCAGCAACACAGAATCACCTATAATAAATCATTCTTGGCGCTCATTAATGACTTTGTTATCCATTTCCACTCTCTCTGTTTCTAAATTATGGAAACAAGTTTTGGAGTGCAGTGGGAGGCAGCTGAACGCTCCAGTATTCTGCTGTGAATCCAGGGTATTTTGTTAAAACTCTTGCACTATTTCCAAAAAAGCTAGAAATACTTTCATGGCAACAGACTACAAGGGGCTGTCTTTTCCTATAAAATTCTAAACACACACATTTTCCTTCCTGATTTTCTCTGCATGTGTCAAAGTTAGGCAGGAATTCTGTAGCACTTAGTACTTGCTGATGTAGAAATGACTGCCAAATGAATGGTTTATACTGGAATATCTCATTATTTATATAAGTATGCTACAGTACGGACATTTAATTTAGTTCTCATTCCAAACCCATGACAAGTCACTTTGACACCTTTAAGAAACATTTCACATATGGTAAGATGCAGCATTCAAAACTGTAAAAGGAAAAAAAAAAAGATAAATGACAAATTAAAACAGATTTTTAAACAAGCAAAGGAAATACTTCAATTTTGTAATAATACATCTCAGCCATTTACTGTTTAATAATTTTAATGATTAATTAACATTTCTGGGGACCAAGGATGGTACAGTAGGTTTAGGGGCTGGCTCTTTCCACTCCCAGAAGACCTAGGGCAAAATTTTGCATTCACTAATGGAAATGCCTTTTTGGATATATGAGGAGTGAAAGCTTTTGTGGGAGGTTCTGATACGTTGTGGTGCTGCTGCAGATCTGAACATGAGGGAATCCAGGCACCAGCCCAGGTCCTGAGACAGCCAGGTAGGGACTTGGTACTGCACCTGCACTCCCTATCCTGTCTCTTACCATGTCATAACCTTTCACTTCATGAATAAAATAGTCCTGCTTATCCCCCACTCCACGTAAAAATACCATTTTAGCTAAAATACATCTCTGCCATAAAACTAAATCAGACTACTTGTGTAATGGAGCTGACTGGAAAGTAGCACCAAAGCTTGATTTAGTGTGTAGGCTAGGTGTACAAGTGTTTGGTTTCAAAGCTGAAAATTTTTACGAAGCAGTGTGAGTTTGAGCCATGAAGTCTGACTTTGGAACAGCAACTATCTGGGTACTACCAAGATCTGGGTTGCTCCTGCTCAGCTCAATGAATGGCCCATTTGCCAGGACTCCTCAGAGCAAGGAGCACACACTAGTGCTCCAATATACAAATGACCAAGAGGGTTAAGGTGGCTAAGTATAAGACTAGTAACACTGGGTTTCTACTAGATGAAAGCCTGCTGTGAACGCTTTCCATGCTTGCTTGCTTAGCTTTAAGAGACCTAAGGTATGGGGCTTGAAAGTTAGCATGACCTCAACATGCAAGTGAGGTACTTAATGACCTTCTGTGCTCTTTGACCATGATATTGCACCAATGTGCTAATATCTTGCTACTTAGAGGGCAGCAAGTAGACAAGCACATGTGGAAAAAGACCTCTGTTACAGCCAGATAGTTCTTCCAAGGCACCCCACCCTGGGGATTCCTCACAACTTTAGGCAAGTGCCTTTCAGCATTTGCCACTGAGATGGATATGCACAGAGGTGCCCAAGTTGCGTAGCTCTTGCCTGGGCCTGCAATAGTCTGCTCTTGCTGTGCTGGGTGGAGCTGGGATCCAGGGCCCACTGGGTCCTGCACAGATATATATAAATGCATACATAGAGACAGATATCATATAGGTATCGAGTAGAGAGCAGAAGTATTTTCTGTCTAGAAGTCTTAGGGTATAATAAATAAGACAGCAAGAAATTGCTACTAAGACAAAGATTTAAAATACACAAAACATGAGGTGTTTAGAGTGTATTTTGTTTACCATTTTTATAAAATGTATCTTTGACAAACTGTTTTGAAGAGCAAGAGCTTTTATCCAATGCAAATAACAACATTACCCAGTGTTACCAAAATAAAGATTAAATACTGTCAGTTGTAACTTCTGAAGCTTTTCTAATCCATTTTCTTCTTTTTTCTACTCATCTTGAGTGCTTACATATCTGCACTCTCCAGCCTGATCCTCTCCACTCCATTACCACCACGAGCTCCTCCCTTGACCCTAAGCGCAAGAATCAAGATTATCTTCCAAGAATATCTACGAGGGAGGAGGTGAAAGACAACAAACAGCTGAACAGTTTTCCTAGGGCTTTTTGTGTTTCCCCCTTTAGAATATATTCCGTGGCCCTTCGAGGGGCGCATGCACCCCCTCCCCGTCGCAAGCCCTCCCCTTTGGAGAAGCAACCACCAGCCTGGCCACCTGGGAAGACTCCTGCAGCACATCAGGGAGCTTTGCAGCAGTGAGACCTACTAGAGTACACGGGAGTCTCTCCACGAAGACCAGTGGGGTTGCCTAGCCCAGGTCCCAAAGGTTAAAGTAATCTAGAATCTTTAAGAAGGGGAGCTGTATTTTTTCCAAGGAGGCTCATGCGTGTCTGGAGCCAGCTAGTTTGTTATAAGGCTGATACTGTAATGGAGTCCATGAATGTTCATGCTAAAGGGGAAAGGAAAGGGGACTACCCCACTTTTAATGAAACAAAACACAAGTGAGTCAGTCTTTAAATCTTTCACCAGATAATTTCTCTCTCATAATGTGCTCTTTCTATCCACTAATTTGACAGTGTGTTCTTTTAAATGTAGGTATCTGATCGATGTCCCTGAGTAAGTTCATCTGGCTGATGAAACAAAACAGTAATATCTAACGACAACTTCTGGCACAGGTACAAACACAATCAGTCTCTCCCATTTATCTTGAGATTGCATGCAAAGTACTCTGAAATACAAACACACTACATGTCTTCCATTTTTTGATGTTGAAAGATTTAAAAAGTGTAATCCACATTAAGCTTCTACATTTCACCAGCCAAGACTGACTGAAAAGTGTGTACTTTTAGACGGTAACTGCAGTATTCATTGTTGCTACTAACTCTGTGCAACTGTGTGGGGTTTGGTTTTTTTTTTTTACTCTTCCTTATGGAATTCCCGAAAGTGCTTTGACAAATCATATGTAATGTTTAATTCATATAACTTCCCTTTTCTCTTGTTTCTTAAGTGAAGCCATTAAGTTAAAACTTGAAATGGAATCTCATACATCCACCTTGAATGCTGAAGAATAAACCACAAAACAGAGATCTAAGCAAAGTTAAAACTGCGCGTTTGAAAAAAGTTTGGGTTATTCTTAATGTTTCTAAATCAGGCACAGTGTGCCTCATATTTACAACTGGATCTACGTGCTGATTTTAGAGAGCCCTTAACAGTTAATTATACATATTTAGGTATTTAGTCAATCACAAACAATTCTGTATTTATATCTCTGAACTTTGTTCCCATTGGTTCCACTGAATGGATAAAACCAGCAGTGATTTCTATGCCTGGAAGAGTCCTACTGGGCAAGGTTTTGAACTGTCTTCTTGCAAAAAGCACCTTCAGAATGCGGAATATGTCAATTTTTTTACCTGGTTACCCTATTTTCAACACAAACACTTCTAGGAGTTACTAAGGCAAGTTGTTTAATCTTTAATCCCTACTATTCAACAAGCCACATCATCTACCTCTAGTTTCTCTGCCACGGACCCTTTTCCTACTGCCCAGCTAAGAGAGAAAAATTCTGGTGAACTTCTTCATATACCTTTAGAATCAGTGAAGAGTGGACGAAGGGTAAATACGTCCATACATTTGTTTTCAGGTTTACATCAGCAGAGGCTCTGACGCTATTAAGCAGTGTCTAACTTACGCTGGAGAGTTTTTTCTTGCTCTGGTACATGAGAGAACAAGATCGCAGTCCTGTGTAAATGTGCTAGGGAATGTAGAAACGCTGAGTTAGACACATGTTCCACTTCCTTCGTGTGCTGAATCACCCTTGTCAGGAGCTTCTTTAGAGACTTAATAGGGCAATCTGTCATTCACAGAAAGGAGCACGTGGAGTCTAAAATGCTGTTACTGGGATTTATCAAGAGCAGCTTCCATAACCTGCTACACTGTAAAAGTGTTCACATTTTAGCATACCAACAGAGCTTCAGCACTGATGCCTTCAACAAATAGGAAGCACATGGCATATTAAGCTTGTTTCCTCTCAAGTCCATGGTTCAGTTTTAGAGGATACACATGAAGAGAAAATCCAGGCATCAACTGCCCAGGTTAAAGAGACAATGCCTTTTCTTGCGTGACTGAAGTGAGGAGTCACATAAAGCAAATGGACTTGGCAGCTTTCCCTTGCTCCTTTTGTTTCTGAGGTTGAACAGCCGTCAGAAGATACCCAGAAAGTAATGTGATCGGTCAATGACCACCTGACCATGAAAAATAGACGGTGTTGAAGTGAGACAAGAAAAGAGGGATTTCGCAGGGAAGGCTGTTCAGCCTTTTTCAAATAAGGCACCAGTTCAGGTAATCATGTTGGGTGTCTGAACTGGCGACAGACAAGGAGAGCACCAACAGCATGCTGAATGGCCACATCGTTAGAATGAAATTAATCTGCTCTTGAACTCCAGCGTTTAGAACTGCATTTGATTTCCTCCAGATTTGCTTGGTTTTGACCATAGTGTCTCAATTGAGGCTAATCTATACTTTGACGTGTCCAAAAGGGTGAATATTCTTAATAAGAAGTTAATATCTAAGTTGAGCCAGTTTCTGCAAGGAACTCAAACACTGACACAAAGGAATGGAGAAAACCAGTTCCCACTGACTCTTATGGGTTTGGTGGTGGTTCTCCCATTTGTTGGGGCATATTATTTCTGCAGGAAAAAGGGGATTCACCTTTCTGTTGTAGGTGAATACGAGTGCTTAGTACTTTGCATTTGGGAAGTCATCACTCCTCTCCCCTGTATGTGCTGCTGTAGATTTTAACTAATGAGAAGCTACTCACTTCTTATCTCTACTAAGCAGACACTAGATTAGTGTAATGCCCGGCAGTGGGGAGCGTTAAGACAAGTGCAAAAAACTCCTATGTTATATATCCACTTCTGTGAAAATGGATATTGCAACATGTATTATTTCATGCTGACTTGCCTTCTTCTTCACTGGCCTTCACTCAAGTTGGTTTTACACCAATTGTGTAAAATCACCTGAGCCATCAGTGAAGGTATTACAGAAAATCTAATTAGTACTTACTCATCTTTCTATCAAATTTTTCAATTTTCAAACCAGGCAGCAATGAAAGAAAGTAACTTACACACCAATAAAGAGCATATTCTGTTTGCTGGCTCCAAATGTTCAGCAGCTCCACCACAACAGGGTGTGCTTGTCAACTCTAGTGCATGTTTCATCGTCTGTCAAAGAAATAGATCTGATGCAGCAATATTCAGAACTCTTTGTTTCAACAAAACTCCCTTTCATTTAATGAGAAGATGTAAAGAAGGTTCAGGCCATATTTATAAAAAATTAAGTCCATATATATGTGTGTGTGTATGTATGCCTGTTTGCATGCATACATATATGTAATATATGGACATGTATAGCACACACAGTCACACAGAGAGAAATCTTTCCTTTTCTTCCCTGGCTTATAAGTTATTGACTTAAATGGAAATTTTGTAAGGAATGAAAGCTTGAACTCCTGCAACTATTTACCCCAAATTTCAGCTCTCTGATTTTATCTGATTTTGACATCCTGGGGGTCCCTGATTTTAAAACAGTCCCTCCTAATTTACTGAGGATATAAGGTGTATCAAGCTGAACAAGGTACAAGTCTCCTCAGATATAGGTATTTTTGCATTTAAAAAAGAAAACACAAATCTACATTTGCACCCCTTCCTGTCTCTGTTATGATTTTAAGTTGTCAATCTGAACGGACAAATCCAGTACTGCTGGATGTTTAGCATAGCAAATATCGGCCAGTCTTACTCCAAAAGCTCTACCCAACATGCAAATTTATTATTTGTTATTATTGTTAAATTGCATGGGTTTATTGTAGAGTTTGTCATTAAAAGATAGGATTACTCAAGTGCTAACTCCTAATGGGAGTTTGGCGGGCAAGGGTTGGCCCTTGGAAGTAAGGACATGTGGTTCTTTTGGTCTGTTGAACACAAAATAGGAAGGTTCTGCTGATTATTACAGAAATCTACATTCTCCCTTTTGTACACTAATGAAAAGTTTTTAGACGGAAATATTGAGAGTTCTGTACCTAATACAGATTTCATAAAACTATAAATTCTTGGCACGCTAGTTAGACATATTTAACTTATGTGTGCCTAATCTGTATTTTTACAGGATTTCTCTATCCAAGAGTTCTGCTGGCTATAGATTACTTCCACACAGAAACACACACATCTGGGTGTTAGCATCTGTGCGAGATCTGATTGGTTGCATATTTGCCTGTGAATTTTCAGATGTGGGCAAAAAAAGTCTTGACATGACATCACATTATTCAGCAGCAGATTATCAGCCTGCATCACTACATAGTACACAGTAACTAGTTGTTTATTTAACATATGGCAGGAAAAGTGCCTGCTTCATCGAACTCTACATATAATGATCATTTAAGCTTTGCTGCTTCTATAGTGCCTTGGAAAAGTTCCCCTTATGCTCACAATGATTGAGCAAGGATCATATTATGGGTCTCAAGAGATCAAATAAGACTTCTCGCAAGAAGAAGAATGATGTACATCTGCTTTAGTGTTGAAGGTTACACAATATCAACCATATCTCAACACCTTTGGAGTCTTGAAAGACTAGTCCAAAGGAAAGATACACCAGGAACAAGATCTTGCACATCTTTGGTGCTTTCAGAGTACTCCTAGAGACATAAACAGAACAAATGTTCATCTTCTTGTCCCCAAGGAATAGAATAAATTTAAAAGACTCGCAATTAATAATAATGTGACTTGTCTTCCTAAAATGCCTGCCTGACACTGAAGACAAAAGATTTTTGCATTGTTCAGGAACAGTTCTTCCTTGTGAAAATATTAGTCCCATAATACTGCCAAGATCTGTGCCATCCTAGGTGGTCTGCTACTCTGTATGCCAGACACCCAATTGGAAGACACCTGAGGGAAGTTCAACACCATTGCAAGATTTCAAACTTTTACTTTCATAAGCCTGCTTCTACATCTTATTTCATGCCAAATCCTCTTTTCCCCCTACTATTTCAACTTCTTCAGAACCCCGATCCAGAGCTCACAGACCTGTTGGGATTCTCTCCATTAACTTCTGTGTGCTCGGGTTATTTCCCCTACTACACAGCTAGGGTAGGGGGCTAGCAAAAATCTTTCCTTGTCTCTGGACACACGTTACAAGGCTAAATAGATTAGATAATTAGTGATGGTAAATACAAAGCGTCTTTGACAGGGTGGGAATGGGGTCCATAGATGTTCTCAAAATTCTGTCAGAGGTGCATCACTCATCAACATAAAGGTTTTTGTCATGTGAGGTTGAAACACTCAGCCAAATTACTCCCCAATGTGAGGCAAACTACCAACCCTCCAATTACCTGAAGGTAGTCAATGTGCTTTAGATTTATATTGCACACTTTACCTCAGAGCTGGCCACAGCTTATTTATCCAATAGGGATTTTCTGAACCTTCTTCAGCTGGAGGAAAAAAATACAGCTATTGACTTTGAAAATGAGTGTGTTAAAATAAAAATAGCTCCTGACTCCTTACTCCCTGTCTGTGGCCCCAGGCCACAGAGGATTTTGAGGTGACCACAGGCACTCTTTTTCTCCTTGAACTCTCCCTAGCTGAAACCTTCCCCCACGACATAGCATCCTCATACATTCTGCAGCTGTGGAGAAAAGAGATATCTTATTGACAAAATTCATACTCTCCCATCCCTCCAGAATTCCCTCACCTAGCTGAAGACTTCATCTTATTTAAGATCAGACGTCACTGCAGTCATCCTGGACTAGGCTCCAGCAATCCCAGGATCATTTGTGATATCTACAGCCTCCTCTGGGATGTTGCCAGGACCATGTTTGGTTCTTTTGTTTTGCAGTCTCTGTTCATTCTTTTTGCTTTGATCCTTTAAACTAATGGCCCCACCTCTGTCCTCTGTATTCAAATGTCTCAAAGAACAGTTTGAGGGATTAAGAGAACCTTCCTCAGGCATGGTCCTCTCCTTGCTGAATTCATACCACTCACTCACCTCTGCTAGCCACAAGTCTGGCATCCAATTTGGCACTGAGTACTTTTCCTTCCCTCATGCGCATTAAACATGCTCATTACACTACAGCTTCCACATCATAACTCATGTAACTCACCCAATTATACCTCTTTACTTTCTTCTCTTCTTGGAAGCTGAAGCTCACTTCTTTATGGTGACTGTAAGGCCCAGTTCCCAGACTTCTTCATTGCATGCCAAATGCTGCTGCCAACCTCCTTCTACTTGAAAATAAACATGAACATATCACCCTCACCCACAACTGTATTTGTTTCAGAATGTTGATCAGAAAAAAAAAAAAGAAAAAAAATCCTTTTGTTCTGTAAAATTCTTCCTGGGCTTTGTCCAGTTTATGTTATGCTCTATTCCTTTCTCCCACCACCTCTTTTATGTGACTGAAGTGAAGAAGACCTCATAATTAAGGAAATGTTCGTGTTTTTCCATGAAGTAAAATTCACACTTTAATGAGTAATTTCCTAATTGCTTTCTGGCTGTAGCAGGTAGCAGATATAGAAAAACTGAGAGGCAGTTACACAAGAATCCCATGCTTTGCAGCTCACTATCACTCAGTGAAATCTTCAGCCCTATGTCTAGTATCTGGGCTTCCTCTGCAACTTAGGGAGAGAATGAAAAAACTAAAAATTACTTAAGCGCTGATTAAACTCTGTTAGAAGAAGGAAGAAGTAGTGAGTCTCAAGAAGATGGGAAGTTAAGTCCCATCTTGCAAAGATGTTTTAACTGTGTCCTTGTTGCTAAGTAAAAAGGGCCAGGAACACTTCTCAGGCCCTGTTCTCAGGCCCTGAGTGGCATTTGTCACTAGGTCTTTGGGTCCCAAACGGTGCCTCTGTCATTCAGAAAAATAATTATTTCCTGTGGGATTTTAGTTCTGAGTATTAGAGATAATATAAGGGATGCATTGTAAATTGTTCAAGTGATATTTTCATAGCATGAAGCCAAAGGAGGATGCGGACTGAGAGCATGGACGTGTTCCTGGGACTGCAAAAACTTCTGGGAGAGAGGTGGAAGACAGGAAAGGTGCAGGACGGAGGGAGCTAAACCAGATGCCACCTGGTGCAGACTGCACCTTGGGAGTGACCCCTGGTGTGCGTGGCACCCCCAAGCACTGTCTGAGAGAGATCACAGCCAAAGCTGTGCCTGGGAGCATGCTAGCAGCCAAACGGGGTGCCTGAGTTCATGATCCCCCCCTTGCACTATGCAGTGGCAATGTTTGCTGCCATTAGCATCTACTACCAGTGGAGATGATGTGCCCTTATGTACCTTACCATGCACACGTGACTAGGCTGTTGGAAGATATAGGATGTGAGTATGGTACCCCAGTAGCACATTGTTTCTTAACCAGTAAGGTATAGAGCCTTAGTCTTGCCTGCTGAAGTGGCTTAACTGACCAATGTTCACTGGACTGGCCTTTTCCGCATCTTAAATAAGCAACAAAGTCAATCTTAGTCTAGTCATAAAGTCCTTGTTTATAAGGAGGATAAAACTGATGATAAAAATTAAAAATAAAAAAAAAAAAGATGGAATGAAATGGGATACCAGGTCTGCTTAAATTACATGGGGTTTTTTTGGGAAGTAAATGTCCACAGTGCATTTGAGCTGATCCAAGAACCTATGAAATAAAGGGGAGAAGACATCAAAGGACAGAGACAGAATTAACCCAGGAAAAAGGAGGTTGAAACAATCCACAGAGGAAAATATAGAACATTGTCACAAGTTCAGAAGTAGCAAATTTTCCACTGAAAAGTTGATCAGCTTTAAACCGATGTTAAATTATCTAAACTATCTAGCTTTCCACAAAGCTTTTCCTATAGTTTTGATCTGTACACAAAGCCTCTGAGAGAACTGCAAGACATGACAAGCAAACTAAATTGCACTTCCTAATTTCTGCAAATAAGGTAATTTATTTACTTATTACAAAAATTATTGTGAGTTAAAACAAACTGAATGCATTCTGAAATGTTGTGAAGTTTCCCTTACAACTAATAATCACTTTGTTTATAACTGATACTGTCTTCTTTGTTTTTATTTATTCCCAACAGCAAATTATAGCAATTATTTAACAGGAAAAAAATCCCAAACCAGAACGGGTTCTGACTAAATCAGTCAGTGTTGTTTGACACTAATATCTCTGTGTATTATTTGCTAACACTGCGTTACATTTCAGGTTGCCTCAGTTGTGCAGAATTTAAATGATGGATGTGTTTATGGGCATACTACATTCCATAGACCCTGGAAGAACTTACACAAGTTCTTTCTATAGTGAAGAAAAAAAAAAAAAAATCTACATATCCATAAATAGTGCTTGCTTCCTGATTCTTGACAAGGATACCTGTGTCTGGGGCCCACCGTAAAATGGGAGCTTTGGTTGGTTTAGGGACTGCGCTTCCTTTTCTTGCCATGGGATGGATATGGAAGAGAGTGGGACCCCCCAAAACCCTGTTGTACCATTATGCATCAGGAAGGGGACATGAGCTCTGCTCACTTGCAGGTAGGGCAGGGTAAGAGGTTGTTGTTATTAAGAAGACAAAGGATTTCTTGTCATGGTGACGACCTACGCGAGCCACCTTTGACAGTACTGAGGGGAGACTTGACCAGGCTGAATCTATATGGAGGACTAAAGGATATTAAGGACGAAGCATTGTTTTCTCTCAGCAGCGATCGGAGCTGAGTATTAGAGCCCTCTAGTGAGATTTCTCGGAGTGGATCTTCCCCTCCGGCCCCGTGGCGTTTGCCTCCCTTCAGGCATCGCGCCCCGCGGCGCCGAGACCCCAC
>VYXH01008808.1:1016-28590 GCA_013397275.1 Burhinus bistriatus
TGGCTTGGCAGCTACATCAGCCAGTTCCATCAGGACTTTGCGATGCATCTCGTCAGGTCCCATAGACTTCTGTCTGTTCAGGTTCCTCAGGTGGTCACGAAACTGATCTTCTCTTACAGTGGGAGTGACTTTTATCCTCCAGTCCCTGCCTTGCAGTCCATCCACTTCAGAGGTATAGGAAGACACTACCACTGAAGACTGAGGCAAAAAGTTGTTGAGTACCTTGGCCTTCTCCTCATCTGTTGTTACTAGTTTGCCAGTTATGTTCATCAGGGTGGGTACACTTTCTTTGACCTTCTTTTTCTGGCTGACATACCTGTGGAAGCCCTTCTTATTATTCTTTGCATCCCTTGCCAAATTCAGCTCTGGTTTCCTGACCCCATCCCTACATAACCAGGCAGCATCCCTATACTTTCCCCAGGATATCTGTCCCTGCTTCCACTACTTGTGTATAATATACTGTGTATAATATTGGAATTGTAATTTCTCAACTTTCTTCTATAAAATTTATTGTCATTGTGTCACAAATGGTCATATCTGCTAGATCTATATACAGAAATGCTTATTCTCTAACAATGTCCAGGCTCCAAGCTAAACTTTCTGGCAGGAGCAGTGGATACAGTCTAGCTGAGAAATTGATCTGATTTTTTTTGTGATGCAGGGTAAACTCCTGTAGATAGAGTTAACGTGGATGGCTTTGTATCTCAAAAAGATGCACTCCTACTTACAAAACAGATGTTTTCATTTCTGTTTCCCCACCCCAAGCTGACATAAACTTCATTAGGATTACATGCAAAATGGAAACAGTTCTTCAGTCAGAAGAGGTGAAGGTTCTTTCAGATGTGCAAAGGGGATGGGGGAACTCCTTGGCCAGCACAGGCTGACCCTTTGCCACACTGTCCACCTTGCACTGCAAAGTTTTATTTATAAGCATACTCATCCTCTGTCCATTATGGAAATCTCTTAGGAAAAGAATTTTTTCCTCTTTTCTTGAAAGCTGGTATATCCCTTCTAAGTATAACTGAAATTCAGCTGTGAAAAAGTGACTTGTTTTTGAACAGCAAACTTATTCATGTCCATAGTTCAGGGCTATACAAAAATATACCCTTTGCCATGTTTTATTGTAGTAAAGACTACTGGAAAATGGCTTCATTCACTTTTTCTGTTTGGTCCCAGAAAAATGTACAAAAATTCATATTTCAGTCACAATAATATTGGTAAAACTTTATAGCAAAAATACTCATATCACATCTCTAACATGAACTATTTTACCATTGGGAAAATGTAATTAATACAAGCATGTTTCATTTCTCCCTATTTTAGTTGCATGATAAGCTACAATGGGACTTGATGTGTTAATTTCAAAGCATAAAAGAAAGTTCAGTGCTTTCTAAATGTGATTATTATTAAAGGTTTTCTTGGAAGGATTTTTTCTAATCCCACATATATCTAAAGGCAAGTCTCAACTGATGAAAATAAGTCTCTGTAGCAGTGTTGGTCTTCCGTCTCTGAATCCTAAGCAGCCTGATGACCCCTTCTACTATATTTGCCTAAATGAAAGTCTTTGCTGTTCCTTAGTTTTTTTCCTGTAGCCCAGTGTAGTGTTGTACCTCATCATATATGCATACATAAATACACAATTCTGCATCACTAGGGAATCATATGGAAGAAAAAAAATCCCATAATTCTTATCTGTGCAGTTTTTTGTGCATGAACAAGGCACCAATAATCAAAATGCTTTTCTCTTTCCATTTGTTCTCTTGTGTATTTGGTTATGTATGGCAAAGGGATTTGAAGACTTTCCTATAGAGAAAGGCCCACAGTCTCTGTATACCTCTATAATTCCCACATAGACAGCAGGGGGTTCTTGATCATTTGTACTTGTCCCTAGAGCCATTCTTTAGACAAAAGAGCAAATACAGTTAAGCACAGATGATGCAGTAAAAAAATATATCTGAAGTAGCACTTACAGCCTCTGGTTAGGCCACAGGAGAAGTTTTTGTTTAAAATAAATAAATAAAGAAACAACACCTTGACTCACCAAAATCCCAAATCCCTCTTCCTATTGTTTCTAGGAACCACCAATGCATAAGAGTGTTTTTGTCATCAGGGGATGACTGGATGCATCTTGCTGCAGCCTGGCATATTCAGGCAAGGCTGCAAAACGCTGAGGGAAGCACAAGGGAAGAGAGCCACCCCTCCCAGGAAGCGAAGCAGCAAACTATTCCTGCTTCCTTCTCAGCCCCTCTCATTCTCATACCTCTGCCCCAAACCTGACATTGCCCACTGGCAGTGACATGCCTCAGGTTCATGCTGGGAATGGCAAAGTTTGGCCTTGCCTTTCTTCCTTGACCAGCAAAACACCACAGTGAGTATTTATCTGACAAAAACAATAGACCAATGAAAGCTGATGTCTTCCCAGTGCCTCCCTCCGAGCACTTCTGGCCTTCCCCTAGTAGCACTGTTCCTCTGCAGTTTCTCTCTTTGTTCCTTGTTTCCCCTCCTGAAAACAATGACCATTCAATGCTCTTCCTGCTTCCCAGGCCCCTCAATAGGCCACATATTTCTCCAGTGTCATATCATAGCTTCATTTTATTCTTCTTTCTCCTTTTTGATTACAGTTCTTTCCTTCAAAGTCCTTTTCCCTTTTTACCCATTTTTGTCTTTTTTGGGATAAAGCTTTGCACTTGGACTTACTGACCCCATGGGAGGCAGTGATTTTTACACCAATAGGGATGAAGTGCAGTTTCATTTTATTTTTTTCAATTTTTTTGACAGAGGGTGTGTCTACATTGTCTTTTGCAGGCAGATGAACACTCACAGTTCTCATGCACTGATGTATTTCCAATGACATGGTGTTAAGTCTCAGTTAAAGTAACTCACAGGCTTAGCTTGGATTCACTGTCAAGTTAACAGTAGTTATATAGATTTGGTTTGAATCTGAGTATGGACAAAGTGAGGTAGAACATCTGCCTGCAAGACTTTGTAAATGTACCCAATGGAAGAAAGATATGCCTCTTCCTTCTCTGCCTTATAGTTCAACTATCAGATTTAAATGTGTTTTGTTTCCTCTGAAAAATACTGTTGCTATTTCAAGGTTGAGAAGATTTTATAGAAGCAAACCCTGACTGAATAGAAAAAGTATTGAATGATGAAAGAGTCCAAGAAGATGCTTGTGGGCCTCCATGTCTCTTTCAGGGCTTGAAAGTTGTCTAGCAAGCGCAACTGAAAATCAAATTGGCTTAAGTTCAATGTTGTCACGGGATGGAAGTATCAAACTCAGTTATGATTTAGCAGCAGTTCAGTTTTATTTGTGATTTGAGGCAGATCAAGAGATTGAGTTTTAGCAGCGCTTAATCATTAACTGATTTAAAGATTTGCAAAGTGATTTAACTAAATAAATGAACAGCGACTTGATTACAGATTCGAAGATGACAAGATTCACACTAACTTACTATAAGGTATCCCAAACCAATAAGTATACATATGAGAGCAAAGCACAGATTTCAGATTAATGTATGTACGTATAAACAAAGCATATGAGCACGCGCACACACACGCACTTACACAAACACGCACACACCACAGTTTATAACCGCTGAGATCGAAGATCTTTTAATATTGCACGACTTATTGAGTCGGTGGGTACCCCTTTTAACTCCTACACATGCACAGAAAATGGAAGAACATCCACATCCATAAAGCTAATGCATACAAACATATAAATGGAGAGGTGGATGAAAGAGAGGCTAGCCTATAGTTAAAATTTCCCTTCCGAGTTAGAGTAAATACTCACAATGCATCGGCATTCCTCAACGGGCGGTAATTGAGGCTCAAGAAGGATTGTCTCACCCTGGTACCTTAGTCTTCGCAAAGTTTGCCTGAGACAGCGTCCCGACTCAGGGGAGGTACTGGCCACAGCCTGCTGCGATCCAGAAGAGCTCAAAGGGTCTTCACTAGAATCGCTATTTGTAGGATCCGAGATAATTGATTTCATCAGGTACTTTTCCACTCCAGCCCAGCTTGGACAATGGAATAGTCCAGTACTTTCCATCGGTTACACAAGCCCAGGACTTGTTAGGACTTGTGGTCCTGGTACCCCCCCTCTCTGTGGCCACGATCCATTGTTGTCAGGAGTGATCGATTATAGTTATTATCTTCAAACGGTAGGAGCCATGGGAACCAAGTACACTAAGGGGTTGCCGTAGTGTTCTAGTCCATTGCTCTCCACCCTTTCTTCCTTCAATGTTAGACCATTATGTATCGTTCTGGTCATGGTATTATGTGGCCCAGTTGGAGAGGGAATCACGCCAAATATCGAGAGGCCTGAGAGTGGCAGGAGGGGGTTGCACCACCACAAATGTTAATGTACAACTTGTTCATGTTCTCAGAACCTGCCATCTGGATGTGTTGGTATGAAGCAGGACTACATGTGAGACAATTGGATTTCCTGAACTTTCCCAAGTTATATTTTTCCCTGTCATGTAACTCTTGACGAGCCACAAATAAGAGTATCTTGAATGAATAAACTCCATGTGTGTGATACTGTGTTCAAAAAAAAAGAAAAGGAGACTGTAGCCTTGGAGTTGCAGAAATAGGAAATAAAGTTTGGAAGAGAGAGATTGTTATTTGCACATATGTAAGATGAGAGATAAAGCTTACCCTACCTTATGCATAAGAAAATAGGTTATCCTATTTTAGCCATGAGTTCATTGTCCTTTAGATCATAGATAAGATCTCAGGGGATGTGCTGAATAGCATACACCATAATTCTGGTTTGTATGGGCCCAGTAGCAATTGCTGAGTATTGTGCATAGCATTCCCCCGCCACCTTCCCTTTCCCTTTATCTCCAGAGGTCTTCCTCTGCCTTCAGTGTCTGCTGTTTTTCTGGCTACCAGAAGAACTACAAAGAAATGTACTTCCTGACCATTGCTTCTTGAGGCAGGGAACAACACCGATGTTTCTTGGTGCTAAGGTCTTTCACTCTCCATGACTAACCCACACAACATTTACTAGCTCCAGAAACAGCAATCTGGAGCTTTTTTTTTCCCCCCCCAGGAAGTCTTTTCAAAATTGATTGATATATTGAGATCAAGGAGGCTCTTTGACAGGTGAAGAAACACAAGGGATGAAGCCAGTGTTCACAAATACAGTTCTCTGTGATCCTCTTCTTCCTTAAAGCACTCCTCATTGTTTGGTTTCCTTTCTGTAGGACATACTGACCATATGTCTTTCTACCCACTTGACTCCTTGTACTTGACAGGGAGGAAAGTACAGTCTCAAAGTGGCTGTTTTGAAACTGTTTGGGACTCACTGCATTAATTTCTCTTCTGTCTGGTAAGTAGTCTTATAATCTCATTGTGTATTCCATAATTTGCCTTTAAAGAGAACGGAATCTCTCCTAGAAATGCCTGTGACAGATGATTGCCCTCTGATTCATATTAAATTCTAGAGTTCTGCAATCTTTTTTTCTGTATATAAAATACCTACTTGAACTCTGCATTATGTTTTTTGATCCTGGGGGGGATCTTATTGACTTATGGGGGAAACTAAATCAAACAAATATTGCAGAATCAGATGGGATGCTTCAGAAGGTGTGATTCTGAAAACAGTTTTGGCAGTCCTTATGGCAATCACTGAAACAGAAAATATGCTGTCTCGGCTTATTACATGTTAGTCAATCTAAGTAGGTTTAACACCTACAATTTTGAGTTATTTTTTTTCAACTTTATGTGAAAGCTAGCTTCTGTTCTGTTGTTGCTTCGTTGTTCACTGTGGCTAACTGATGAAGCAAATAGGTTTTATCTCATGAACAAAAAGATTACTAAAGCCTCCAAGCTGTGGAATCTGAGGGTGTTCATATGCCAGCTCTTTAACTATTTGTCTGATATTCAAGACAATAATATTGGTCTTAATAAATATGAAGACCATAAATATTACCACAATTTTCTTTTTGCTCATTTTGAACTTTGTTAACACTTTCATGGAAAATAACTTGAGATCTAGATGGCAAATGATTTAAGGGCCACATATTGCTTTCAATCCAGATTCAGCTGTGCATTTGTTTCGCAGACGAAATAATCTTCATTTTGACCCCTACAGTTCTATTTTCCTATATATCAAAAGATTTATATTCTTAAAGCCAGTGATCCCTTTGAGATGATTCACTGACGCATGCAGTTTAGAATAGCATTTGACTGATGAAGGTGAACTGCCTACTTGCACAGCTTCACTGAAACATATCAGAATTGTATGCATTTAACCCAAATGAGGATTTCTTGCAAAAAGTACTGATTCACTGTAATTCTGAGGAGATGGTGCATGAGAATTTTATGGGGACTGACAGCTGGATTTGAAGGATTGTGATCAGGGTATAACTGTAGGGATTCTATGCACTGGATACTGCAGTCAATTGCTCAATTCTAGTTTCAATTAAAAATCTTCTAGGGACAGTCAGATAGAGCCTCCATCAGCGTAGATCAGCATAGCTGCACTGAAGTGAGGAGAGAAATACCATTCATTTACACAAGCTTATTTTCTCACTTGGGGCAAACAACATGCTAATGAAATCCACAGGACATAATAAATTGGGAAAACTTATGAACATCAATAAGGGTAAAGAAATAATAAAAAGTTAACCTAATGAAATAAGATATCTCAATGGAAGATTAAATGAGATTCTAGGCTGGAAAATACAAACAAATATATCATGGGAAAAAAATATTGCTGATACTATACTCTGACTACAGAAAGAAAAACCTAGGAAGTGGTAATTGTGTGCAATTTGGAGGAAATACTCAGACCAGAATTTGGCCTTCAGTGCTCATTGACTTTCAATAGGATTGGGATGCTAGTTCCACTCTGTACATTCAAAAATCAATCCATCAGCTGGCAGTGATACATGGTGGTGCTTTCAGATTTATTTTGTTTGTTTGCTTTAAAACATCTAGTGGAATATGGAGCTGCAAAACATAAGATTTTCTTTTAGAAGCAGTGGAAAAATTAGTTCGGATCTCTCCAGAGAGGCTCTATGTGCATCCAGAATACTGCTTGTCCTTCTGGAGAAATGTCCTTATTTCAAACAAATAAACTTACAAAGGAGTTAAGGATACCTATATTAGGAGAACGAAGTAAGTTACTTTTCAAATACACATCTCATGTTTTCTGTCATGCCAGAACAATGAGATAATTTGGGCAAGGTGTACTATGCATTTTTAATTTTATGTCTCATTGTCTATAGAATAATGGCCCAATGGAAACTGCACTAAGCTATGGCTAAGGACAGTATAACCTCAAATGTACAAGCTACTAGATGAGTGGCAAATAATAGGTGTCTGCAAAGGGGAGGACTGGACAGGTTAATATTATCTTTTCAATGTCAGTTTTTAAAGCAAGCATCCAGATGGACAGCCTTAATTCTTTGACTTGCAAAAGGCTTTTACAAAGCAGTGAGACTCTTTTGGTTGCTAAGATTCCTATTTTTCAGAAAGGGACTCCAAATGGATGTGAAACTGAATTAATGGAGAAACTACTTAACACTATATGTCCTAAGAAATGATAAATCTAGGAAAAAAAAAAAAGCTTCTGACAGGCTTCTGGTTCAGCCTTCACATGTACCTTCAAAAACTTAACAGGTAATGTTTTTTTCCAGTTTATTCCACAGACTCAATGTAGAATTGCAGACACATTTTTACCTCTGTATGCCTCTGTTTTCCCATCTCTAAATTAAAGATGATATTATGTACCAACTGATTAATTTCCTCCCCTTCTCCGTGTTTTTAATTTGTCTTTCACCTTCAAATTTTTCCATTAGCTGTTTCAAAACAAAACCCACAAAACCCCTATTTTATTATGGAAACACATCACCTGTGAAGAGTATAAAGGATGGTAAGAAGAGCATAGAGGAGGATAAAACAATGGTTCTCTCTAGCTTGCTGGGGATACTAAAACTTATTTTTTTCAATATAATGTGGGCAGTCTTTCTGTAAGTCCAGGAGAAGACTTTCAGTTCTGTAACATTTTTTCCTTTCTGACTCTTTCAATACACATATATTTCTAATATTACTTTCTGCATGCTGCTATTTAAGTTTTCCTTACTTGGTTTATAATTCCTACCATGAATCCCTTTAGTATTTTTAAACTTTTGTTTCAGTAGCTTTCTAATTTCTTACACCTAAACTATGCCTGCCTCCCCTCCAAGCTGCCCCCACTGCCATCTGTCTCTGTGCATACTCCTGGCTTTTGATCATTACAACTGCTCCTATGTTCTGTGAAATAGCCTGCAAATGTTTGCCTTCAGAAATCTGTTCCACTTTCTATCAGGGAGCAACAGCATTTATTTCTCCTGCTCAGTGAGACCAGTCTGCATAGCTTGTGCACAGAGACCCTTCAACACTGGATCAGTTTGCTGTCAGCGAGAAGGGGAACAAAGCATAAACTGCAACTGGTCACGGATAAAAATCAGTCATTGGGTGACTTTCAGTGATAATAATAAACTTATAGACTGAGGTAAAAGGAAGTGTTTTTGCTTGTAAATACTTAGATTCTCAGTGTGAGTCAATACAGTAACCTGAGTGGAGCTGAAGGTCTTATCTGTCTCTAACAAGTTAGACAGAAATGTTACATCCTTTGCAGGGACCTTGTTATCTCTTTTTCTGTGCTACCTAACTACCTCTGGGCTCTCTATCAGAAACGCTGTGTCCTTCCCTTTGCTCTACTCTGTAACAAATGCCTGCTGCAAGTCTGCAGGAGGACCTATCAGGACCTTGACCACCATAGATGGGAGAGGGCTGATTTTAGAGAAAGTGGAATTGAATGTTCAGCTTTCCTGAGTTCATCTGCACTGAGGTCAGCCCAGAACTGATATGGGAAGGCAGATGCTGGTTCGTTCCTTATTCAGGTGTCAGCTTTTGAAGTTCTTCTAGCTAGCTGCAAAGTAGGACAAAAGACCTCCATAGAAAAGAGCTTACCTTGAAGATGAGTCAGGTCCAGGGGCAAGACAAAATGATCTTACAGGGTGCTGGAACACAACCTCTAAGACTGATGAACCCAGTGGGCAGTCCCAGGCACCCAGAAATGCACGGGAGGAGTGGGAGAATCTTTTCAGTGTGGGATGGCATGGGTTGTCATGGAGCTGTGAAAGTCCTGCTGTGCAACCTGCAGCAAAAATGGCTTAAAAAGAAACAGTCTATGAAGTAGTCATAGAGCTCCTTCTTTGTATTATTTTCCCCTACAGCAAATATACTCTTCTTGTAGAAAATTGCAGATTTTTTCACCTATCAAACATTCAGACCATCAAGAGGCCTCATTTGAGTATTAAGACCTCTTGATTCAGATATTCTTCCATCTGTCTCATGAGTGAAGGCATTCAACTTCTTCATTTCTCAGCTCTCACCTGGCATTTTCTCGGATTTGGATCAGATCCACCAGCCAAATCAGAGCTGGTGTTGTTACAAAGCCCCAAGACTTGCTGTCATCCAGGAGAGGGCCAAGCTAAGTATTTGAAAATTAAAAGGAAAAATCAATTGAAGCCAATAATCTCTTAGCTATCAGAATTGTCCATTGTGCAACAGCTACGAGATATGCAGCCTAGGAGGCTTTGGGGCAACATGAACTTGCACTAATTTTGATGACAGCCCCAGAGGTCTAGCATTTTACAGAGTATGACCTGAACTCATTAACTCTTTGCAGAGAAATCTGTCCTGGTCCAAGTTATTTCCTCCTTCCCACGCCTTACCTTGAAGTTTTCCTTTTGTCTTCAGTTAATGCCAGACTCTCTTGGTACAAAACATTTTGTGTTACTACCTCTGAAAGATGCTGTTTAAGAACAAAACCTTTTGTAATGTGTTCTTTATTTCTTTCCTTACATACTATGTTGTATTTTACACAAAGTTTTAAAAACCAGTATTCAAATCCCATGAAAATTCTAACAGAATATTTGCAGTGTAGTGCTGCGTGGTGCATTGGGGTATATTTGGGAGAGTATGAATATCTTTCTTCCTTTGCCTAAAAGGTTGTTCTGTATGAACAGGAAAACCAAAACCTCTCAATAAAGTCTTCTTTAAGCTGTATCACAATATTGTTGGTAATGTTTCACCTCTGTATGCTTTTTTCTTAGTCTGTCTCAACTGTAAACGATGTCTTAAATAAATTCATCCAACTACTGTACATTCAGCACTGCTATTCCTCCTCCCTAAAATTTCTGGACAGTGTTTGGAGCTGTACAAGCACAGATAATGTCTACACTGTAACCCAGGCACCTGTTTTTCTTCAACAGTCTAGAGTATGTCCTTTACTTTTTATTTGATTAAAGCAATTGTCTTGTTGGAAATGGAAGAATATCAGAGATCACAAACTCTGGACATTTGAATGATTTTTCAGTTTAAAGTTGAGAAAACTAGTGCTGACTGATTCAAGGGAGTAAACAGGAATGCTTCAGTCCCTGTGTCTGTCAGCGGCAGAGCCAGACTTCAAATATCTCACACATATTTTGCCAATTATGACCCTGTTTTAAATCTGCTTATCTGCACAGCGTTTCAACAGGAAACAAGGCCTGTCCTTCTCCTTATAAGCTTGATCTAGTACAGCTGTCCATTAAGGTACTGGTGTAGATATACACAGTCATTGCTGATGATTGATTGTTTCCAATAATCCCATACAGTTTTGTCACACTATGGTTTGGGTATAGGTAATACCAAATTAAAATGGTAACTGTCTTTATCTCTTCTCTGCCACTGCCTTATCAATTCCATAAAACCAGTTCATGCTCCCAGTTGTGTACCTTCAGAAAAGTGGATTACTATGCTTGCTATCTCAATATCCCTAGATATAATGAGTTAGTAGATCTGTGATCTAGTCGCCTATGTATCTGGTATGAGTTCACTTCAGTATGAGGCTTTGGTGTTTTTTTAGTTTTTTTCTTTTCTGTTCTTTTACACTGATCTTGCAGGTAGCAGGGCACCTTTACCTTCAGACTGTTCTGTACTGTACCTCCTCCTTCTAGTGGTACAGAAAGCAAATGCATAAATGGATATTGTTAAGAAAGCTCCTGTATGCATGCAATTTAGGTCTAGATGCCTTACATGCTGAATTAATAAATGTCTGGTGGGGCTAGAGGAGCCTTGGCATTCAGAATTGATTCAAAATTATATATTCTTGAGGCAAATACATTGGTTACGTGCCTTTCTGGATCTGGCTTTTAAGGGGAAATGTTGCAAGTCACCCACAGACTGCTCCCTGTCCCCCAATTCAAAACTTCAAACTAAGCATCTCAATAATTGAAGAGTTCTCTGTGCAGAGGTGTCCCTGGAGTTGGAACACTTGTGAGGAAAAGCCTGCAAGAGGAAGTTTTACAAGACTCAGAAATGAATTGAATTCTCCTTGTTTCTTTTCTTTCCTCACACTTTGTGGAAGGCAGTCCAGGTTTCCCACTGCATGAGAATACTTTCTTTGGAAATCTCTCAGTTTAATTTCATATTTATTCACTCTGTGCTGAACTTTTCTACAGCATATAATTGTGTTGATATAAACAGAATTAGTCACACTACTCATGTTAAATATGTGCTCAAATATTTGTAGGCAGCAGCTCGGAGACAATACACAAGAATTTGTCTTATCTAGCTCTTCCTGTTCCTATGAAATTATTTTTTATTTATCAAAGGACTCAACAGTTCTGGAACATCTGAAAGGGTGTGCAAATCTGCTTCTGAATATTTTTGGCTAGAAAAAGAAAAATGACTAACCATCTTGAAAATCATAAAAATATATTAGGAGCATTCTTATTTTAAAAATTAGGAAAATGAAGAATGAAAGTTGACAGAATAAATTGTAGTGACACAATAAGGTTCCTTTTTGATCCAAGAGCCTGGTGGTTAATGCATTCTCCAAGGATAAGGAAGAAAGAAGTTCATTTCCTCAGTCTAAGATCCCTGGAGCCCAGAGCCTTTTCCCCACGCCCAGGTTTCACCTCCTAAAAGCTACCTTCTGTACTTTCAGACCTTCACACCTCTCATGTCTCCTTTTAGTGCTTTGTGCTGAATATAAGAACAGCCCCATTTCCAGAGACCCTTCTGGGACATGCCATACCTACCTCTGCCCAAGCTTCAACAAGTATTCTTTTCAAAAACTGCTACAGTTTCTTATGAGAAATGAATCAAATTCTCCTTTTCCTTCAATTTTACTGGAAGTACATTGAAATAAACACATATAAAGGATTTTTCACCAGCTGAGCTGAACCTAGATCAGAATATGTTTCCACATTTCAAGTTCTGGCAAGTAAAAATGAATCTTTAAATACAAGTTAATCTGTTTTAAATTTCTTTTCCATTTCTCAGGTGCAAAATCAATTCCTTTAAGAGATCTAGAGTGACCATCCCATGACAGCCCTGAGATGGAATAATACTTTGCGATCTTTGTGAAAACATTGCATTTATAAATTGTGAAGTATCAGCATTTCTTTTGCTTTATATGTTTGGTGGGTGGGGTTTTTTTGTTGGGTGGTTTGGGGGTTTTTTGTTGTTGCTCCCCCCTCCCCCATTAAAAAGCACTTGGCTTTTTTTTCTTTGTTTTTTGAATTGTATAACCTTTCATACTGCTAAACGTTTATTATTTGGCATGGAAAGTCTTTTTCACTGCCAAGCTGTTCCCCATGATGATAGAAATGACACATAATTTCCAGAAGTTCTGAAGAATCATCCAAACATTGTTCTCATTTATAAACAACAGTAAGATTGTTGTGATCTTCTTAACAAATGTGATAGTTGGTGTGAAAGAATCACCGAGTTTTTTCAGGACAATATCCCATGCTGCTAAGCAAATTCAAGTGTCCTCATTTAGCCAAAACCAAACAAATTAGTCTTCATTTCTGAAGCAAATTCTTAAAGATTGCTCTCAAAACATACAAGGCACAGTTTATGTAGAAGTAGACCCCTTGGGGTTGTTTTGCTTCTGATTGTGGGATTTTGTCTTTTACAGAGATAGATGACTGGTTAAGCAGTCACCCATCTGATCTTCTATATGAGCTTCTCTACCTCCATTTTTTTAGCACACAAGCCCTATAATTGATTATGGACTGACTTCAACTTGCCTTATCAGTGCTATAGGTTAGTGTTAGTGACTTGAGTAGCACATGTGCGGATGCTTTTAAGGGGCTCCTTTTACTTAACTTAGCCATAGCTTACTGATGTCAGGCTGTGGTTCATTGTTAAAACACAAAGCCCCTTCTTAATGATTTTAATTATCGCCATGATGTTCTAGGTCTCAGACACTGATTTCTCTTGCCTTTCAATCAAATTAAAATTGAGTGATTTAGCTACACACAAACACGCAGATAATATATGACCTTAAAACTGAATTAAACCACCCTAATACTGGTTTGCTTTCTTGTGGATTTCAGCAGGAATCTGTGGGTGGACAAATACCAGAGATTTATTAGAGAACCACTTAAATTCTTTTTTCCTTTTTTATATGCAGTCATGATTAACTCTACAGAGAGAGAGAGAACCACAACTGCTATGCTCATCATACACTGTTAGAGGTCTTGTCCGAAGTTTTGGTTTAAAGAATTCTGAGGAAGCACTCCAAATCAAAACAAATTCACTGAACAGATTCCTATTGACTTCAACAGGAGCTGGACTGGACCCTCCATCTCTGGATAAGATAGAGCATTCACAGAAAGGAATATTTCTTTAAGTACTTTAATAAGAATCAAGATCTCAAGAAGCTCACGTCATCAAAGCCGGGAGCTGCAGTTCCTAAAACAGGATGCTAAGATCAATGATCACTCTAAGTTACTGAAAGTGAAAAAGCCATTTTAATGGATAATGGATGTGTCTCACAACACACTTTGCACAGGTTAAGCATCATTTATGTTAAAATCACTGTTTATTTTGGTCAGAAAGACCGAAGGTTACCTCAAAACTCCGTGAGTAACCACTCAGATATGTGCTGTCAAATGCTTGTGGACAGGGAATGAAATGTGACATTTGATTTTATGTTGGCACTGTGAAAACCAAACAAACAAAAAACAAACAAAAATTTTAATTTTCTAATTGAAATAGAGCGGTCACTCAAGACTTTTACCTGCTATAGATTATATGTGCATCCAAAGGTGGTTCTTTGTTTCCATTCTGTCCTGCAGTTCAGAGAAACTATTTGGTGTGATTCATAGAAGATTGAAGTCAATGCAAAGATCCTGATAGACTCATCTAACCTGGGGCCAAGTCCTTGGTTTTATAGGTAAGCATTTATATTCAAGGATCCTTGGCTGCTGTCTGACCTGACATAAGTAGCCTAATAAATATACAAAGCTCCTATATATTCTGCCGTCAGGAAAAGGGAAAGATTGAATGTAAATTAATGTCAGTCCCATCTGGAATAACTTGTGTTCTTCAACATCTGCAGCTCTGTATTTGTTCAGCATTTCTTCAGCCAAATGCTGATGGGCATTTCATACCTCTCAGCTCAATCAGAAGTCCAAATGAGAAAGCAAAACTATATGAATTTGTGATGCTCTGTGGCAGACTTCATGAATACTACACCAGCGCGAACTAGCATCTTGATGATCCGTTTTAGCCTTTGGCAAATGTGACAGCTACTCTGTTGGTCCAGACGGTAGGACTCCCCTGCTTGTGTGGTCTACATGTGTTTGTAGTTGCAGACACTGGACTCTTGGATTTCTGTTGCTTGTGTGCATCAGCTTTGTCTTTTTAGAAACCTTGTAAGAACTTAAGAAATCCAAGATGCAAGCTCAAACAATGCATAACAAGTCTTGCAATTCACATATGAAGTGATAATCAGCCATAGTTTTCATACCTGTCCACACATGAAAATAGACTGGCTTGAGCACCAAACTTGCTGCAAATGCACAGTAGACTTGTTATGTTTCAGACTCATAACATGATCAGTCCTAACACCACAAATCCAAGTTCTTCCGTGTTGCTATACACACTCATGCTGTCAGTAAAATCCAGATTCAAGGTAGATTGCTCAGAGGTGAGACCTTTTGGACAATGGTTATAAACAGGTTGATTGCTCATGAAAGACAGAGATCTGGGAAAAATGGATTTTCTTCTCAGTCCTTCTTAGGCTCTGAAATGCATTTCTTCCAGCAAATGTTGTGATGAAGCCAATTCAGCCCTGTGAATAGAGACCCAAAAGGAGGGAGAATATTAACTAGTCTATAAAACACTGCAAGTAGCCTGGGTGCTACTGAGGAAGAACACCTTTTAAAGACTATAGGTTTGGACCTTGCTCATGAATATGGGAGCTGATAACAAGATGTTACAGCAGATTTGACAAGGTTTAACAAGTGGGAATCTAGGCTGGAAAACAGCCATCAAAGTTTTTGGAACTGCTGCACTGGATATAACCTGAGATCAATAATTTAAGAGAGAAGTGTGCAGAAAAGCGTTGCAAACAGATAAAATTATTACATTTTTGTGAATTGTTTGGCCTCAGTAGCTTACCGTGGCAGTAAATTTGTTATTCTAATGATGGGTTGTTTGGCTCTGGAATGAAAACTTGAGAAACGGAGAAACCTTGGTTTCTTGTCCCGAGACTGAAATAGCACTGAAATGTTTTCTTTATATTATCTGGAATTTCTCTGTGTGTATACGTATCTATATTCTTTATTTTGTTCATTTGTGGTACAAAGGCAAAAGCTACATTATTCTTAAAATATCAACATAAGCTCTATCTTTTGCCAACTCACACTTTGATGGTGATTTGCGTTAATTATGTGAAGCACACAAAGCAGATTTAAATCATAAGACAAGAAAAGTAGTTCCATCTTCAGGAGTATTTCTTGTTTCATCTAAATAAGTATTGCTCTGCTGGGGTGTTTCAAATGTAATTCTTTTTGATAGGCCATGCTTTTCATTTATTTATGTAAGAATGCCTTGCTCCCTGCCAGTGGTAATGTGATACTCACATTGTTTGTGTAGCAGTATAGAAAGACAGCATGTGAATGGTATTGGTTGTTTCACCCTAGTGTGTTTTTAACAGTGGCATGTAAACTGAGCATTCTATGTCATTTTTTTAAAATACATTTCAATCTCTGGAAATGTTCTGAGGTCTATACAGGACCAGATCTAATTCAGACAACACTGCTAACGAAGTTCGACAAGGTCCTGCACCTAGTGAAGAATAACTCCATGCACCAGTACCTGTTAGGGCTTGACCTGATGGAAAGCAGCTCTACAGAGAGGGACCTGGGAGTCCTGGTGGACAACAAGTTTGTCTATGTGCCAGCAAGGTGTTTTGTGGTCAGGAAGGCCAATGGCATCCTGGGGTGCATCAAGAGGTGTGTGGCAAGCAGGTCGCAAGAGGTTATCCTCCCCCTTTACTCTGCCCTGGTGAGGCCACATCTGGAGTACTGTGTCCAGTTCTGGGCTCCCCAATTCAAGAAGGACAGGGAACTGCTGGAGAGGGGACAGCAAGGGGCTGCAAAGATGATTAGGGGGCTCGAACATCTCTCTTGTGAGGAAAGGCTGAGACCTGGGTCTTTTTAGCCTGGAGAAGAGAAGGCTCAGAGGGAATCTCATCAATATTTATAAATATCTAAAGGGCAGGTGTCAAGAGGATGAAGCCAGACTTTTCAGTGATGCCCAGTGACAGCACAAGGAGCAATGGGCACAAATTTGAACACAGGAAATTCCGCCTCAACATGAGGAAAAACTTACTTACTTTGAGGGTGACAGAGCAGTGGAATAGGCTGCCCAGAGAGGTGGTGGAACCTCCTCCTCTGGAGATATTCAAAACATGATCCTGTGCAACCTGCTCTAGGCGAATGTGCTTTAGCAGAAGGGTTGGACCAGATGATCTCCAGGTGTTCCTTCCAACCCCTACCATTCTGTGATTCTGTGCTAAAGTACTGACACTTGGCCAATTGATTACTTAGTAGAATTTGGTAATGTGTGCAACTAATTGATATGCAACCTATAAAAATCTGAGGAAAATTGTCAACAATTATTTTTGTACACCACACCTCTCTGCCACTGGTGTTTTTATACTTGCTTTATATTATCTGGTTGCAAAACAAAGACCTTTCAGGACTGGCTTGTAAAATCCTTATCTGCCATGTATCTGGGCATTACTTTACAAATCCCTCAGGTATCCTTCAGAGGAAAAAATGCCTCAGTAATATATATGAAGATTTTCAAGAACGTTCCTTGTTGCCATAGCTCTTTCTCTACAATTATCATCTGGAACTTTGTGACTTTTGAAGGAGAAAAGCTGTACACAGACCTCCAAAAGTTCATAGCATTTGAAGTTTTGAGCTCATTTCTCAACACCAGCAGCAGTTAGGCATATGTCACACTGGCGTCTGAACATGGGTTATCTTACTCATAAAAAATTGACACTGTCTAGCAACATCTATGATTTGCAATGGTTACTTTTTCAGAACTATAAGCACTGTGTCATGTTTTTTTACGTAGTTGTTTGATAGCTAATCCTCATGAATAATAAACAGTAGATGAAAATTGCTAATCGCTTGCAAGTAAACAATTTTCAAACCCCGACATTTTATGAAACATAAAATGAGATTTTTGAAAAGAAATTATTACGGCTCCTAAGTTATTTTTCTGAAGTAAATCAAACTGTTATTTCAAATCATACTACAAATTTGACCCTTATTTCAGACTCATTAAAAGGTTTGACATACTTCATCTATTTAGGTGGTTAATTGCATTTGCATTGCAGCCAAGTGTCTAATAGTCACAGCCTTTGGGTCACGTAAAGAATTGCATACAGATCTACAGATCAGGTGAAACATCATATCTTCAACTGAGAATTGTGTTGGTTAGAATAATTAAATTAAACTGTAGCTCAAGTTGTTGACATATGGGTGTGTGGTGGGGAGATAGAGTAGCAAAGAGAGCGGTGGCCTATCTTCCCATGGGGACACTGAAGTCATTGTTCTAAAGGTAATAGGCTAAGTCTATGCCAGGCTAAAGCCAGAGAAGGAAATCCATGAGAGTCTTTCTTGGAAAAGTACTTAAGGTACCTTGAATAAATGCAGATAAACCCAAAATATCTAAGTATAAGACACTTTTTGGAGACTTCAGGAGGCAACTAATGATGGGACAGATTTTGCTTTTAGATGACACTGCTAAATTTGGCACCAAGTTGTAGTGTAAAATTAAGATGAAGAGCAAAATTGAATATAAATGAGTTGAGCGGTCTTTTCAAGATAAAACTCCACTGAAAAGAAAAAAAATCCTGAATAAGGTACATAAACAAGAATTGTTTGTCTTACATATTAATGGAAACAAAGCCGGCTTTATATGGGTAAGTGCTCCGAGCATTAAACATTTACCCACAGACTGGCATCTGGATTGGAAGGAAATAATTAAAGCATGTGGATATAACCTGCATAGTTCTTCAGAGCAGTAAATTCAGACACAGTTGGGCTAAATACCTTATAAACAAAGGAAACATAATTAGCTGATTAATCAATAATGTGTAATTACTTAGTTATATAAGGCAATACACAGTTTGAATTTCCTTCTCGTGGACCACTATAAATGGCATATTTGCAATAGCTGTGAAAGCAGTATAAAGAACTCACAAAAGGGGTATAGGCTTGGAGGTTTATGAGACAATAAAGTTTAATTGGTTGTATTCCGTTACGATTAACAAATACCCATGTAAAAGCACAAACCAGTAAGCTTTGCAGATCTTCTTAGCTATAATTCTATTTACATTGTAAACTCTACCTCTGTAGGCATGCTCTAGACTGGCTATCAGATGAATACCAGCTTGCAAAAGCTCAGTTGTTTCTCTTCTCAGAATACCGAGAGCGCTGTCAGGTTTTGTGCCTCTGTTCTCTCTTGCCTTCAGTTCACTATCCTGTTATTGTCCTGCTCTTTTACTATCTTTAGTTACAGTTTTCACTCTAATTCAGATGCCTAATACATTCTTATTCTGGTATTCTGTTAAATGTATAAAAATGTCTTGATGTGATTTGGCTTTTAGTGATGTTGGTGGGGTTATAGCTTGTAAGACGGTCAGCTTAGTTTGGCAACATTTATAGTTCAGATTTATTTAAACCTTAAATTAGAGGGAATAAATTAATATTTATTCAATCCAAACATAATACAATGATTACCATGATTTTGAAATGCATTTGATTTTCTAATAAAGCTAACAAACTGTTTTACAACATGGAGAGAAAATAACAGAATTTGAACAAACTGATTTACATCACATTGCAGGGGCAACCAAATCACTGTTTCGCCGAACCTTCCTCACATATTTCCTGAAGGATACATGAACAGTGTTGTTCATATTCATATTTTCTCACAGATGCACTTGACATCTAAAGATAACACCTTACTGTGCTATCATCTTGCAGAGTGGCTACCGTGATTAGTAGAAAAAGAGTGAGAGGAGAAAGCCATCAGTTATAGAAAATTCTTCTGTGTCCTTGTTCCAAATGTGCCTGTGCAGCTAATATTTTCACTCTTGTAGGTCACACTGCCCAAAATTATGGCTGGAAATGAAGTTCTTCCTTTGAATTTTGTTTGAGTCATTGCATAACTTTTTATGCCTCTTTTTTTTGGTTTGTTTTCTTTTTTTTTTGGGGGGGGGGAGGGAGTTGTTTTGCTTTGTTTTGTTTTATGGATGCAGCATCTTAAACTAATATTGGGGAAGAGTTCGGAACTCTTCTGTAGTGACAGTCCTTTACAATGATGCCAAGGTGCATTTCTTTGTTTGCTTATGCAAATGAATTGAGCATTGCAGAGAACTTAAACCTAAATAAATCCAATGGCTGCTTCAATTTCCACCTGGGTGGCGAAGAACTTCACCCATCAGCTAGCATGTTATTTCTCTCTTTTCCTCTCTTCTTTGCAAGCAGATCTGGCAATAAAATTAATTAAGTCAGCGTAGACAGTGCTTCCCATACAGAAAGCATAAAGTTATCCCCATTTTGGTGCCTTGTCATGCACAGCTAATGACTGCAAAAGCTAGAGAGTCTTAAAATACAATACTGACATCCCGGACAGGTAAGCGCTTATAACAGTGTATGGAGCTAAACTATTCCATATCCTACCAAAGCATGGAAGAACATTTTCTCATACATGTTTGGGCTAGTTTTCATGACTAAATTTAAATAAGCATCTGATTTATACACATGCTATACTTGTTAGTAGTAGATAGTATGTTTCTGTGAGAAATTCTTTACCTCCTTGATAGCCATTTTCCCATTATCCCTTGCAAGAGTGCTTTCCTCTACTGCCTATGGACAGCAGATGATGATCACTTCTTGACTGCTGCTGAAAGGGTCTCATTTCTCCCCCTGAACATTCCAAATCCCACTGCAGAAGCACAAATGCAGTGACAGCAGATACTGCATGTGCGATGCAGAAATATTAGGCAGTGTTAACTGCTACAGCGATGAACAGAAGGATTAGAGACTAATTTGAGGATGTTCTTGTTTGGATAGTGACAAAACAAAATTGTACTGTTGTTCAGTCAGCCCTAATTGCTTTCTGTTACGCAGAAGACATCTCCCCCAGGCTTCTTTACATGGGCACGACCTGCTACTGGAGAACTGACTGAAAAATCTGTATGTGAAGAATGATTATACTTTTACTGAGATATGAGTTTGTGTGTGTGTTTGCATTCAGTAAAGTGAAAAATAATTCAGCGATGTTAATTGGTAGATGAAGTGCAGAAATGAGTTTCTGAAGCATTGTTACGACTGGTATCAATTGTTCTGTATGCAAAAGGATACAGACTACATAAAGATAAATCCCTGAAGTATGATGTTGAATGTCTTCATAGACAAAGAAATAATATAAAATAAATAGATAAGTATAGAAATTAGTTTCTGCTAGGGATCACCTTCTAATTTATCCCCAATTCACATTTGAGTAAGAAAAAGAAAAAGAAGCAGCTGAACATGATCTTTACTAAAGCTAACGCCAAGCATCTACCAGTCCTCCTACTCCTGCATGAACCTCATGACACTGAAACAACTGAAATATATAGACACTTTTATTTCCTTTAGCCATTGCTCTTGATTTCTATGGGTATACCTCCAAGTTTCTCTAAATACCTCACATACATGGATTATGTTGCTATGCTTCTTTTCAACCATGAAGCTTGTTTTTTGGAAAGGTGGTCAGACCTTATTTTTCACCAGGAAATTTATCTTAAACTGCTGGAAGATGAGGACTTAAAAAAGCATAATTTTATCTACCCAGTAGTGTCATTATGACATTAATATCATTGGTATTCCATCAAACAGGCAGTTGGAGGAAGATATAGCTATGGAGTTGCCTTCTAACATTTCAGGATTGTGGGTTTCTGACAGTCTTTGTGGAGATTGAATCCAAAAAAGCGAATTGTGCCACTTAATTACACTTGGCTTAATTGCCAAAATATTGATTGTCGTGGTTTGGGCCAGANCTGTCTGCTCCTCCCTGCAGGTGTGACCCCTCTACGCTTTTCCGCTTCCGACCCTCCAACGGGGCAAGTAACAAAGTTGGCTGCCCTGGGTTGTTATAGCAATAAGTATAAGCAAGAGCCTCTCTGCATACCGTTCCTTGGCATCAACTGTAAACATGGGTCTGATCACTCTGAGAGTGAACAGTTTTCTGCACAACATGCTGTTAATTTCAGCAGTTAGAAGAGGCCTAGCTAAAAAGTAAAGTTACTGAACAAAATTGGTCCTGTTTTACCTCAAACCAGGACATTGATGATCATTTTTCCATACCTGATGAGAACTAAGCAAATCATTTCAGCCAAAGTAGTAATTTGAACAAAGTCCATATATTTCACCTGAGCTCTCTATTACTGACAAGAAAATAATATTTAGGATTTCTCACTGCATTCTTTTTTATTATTGAAACCTCAGTTGAGCTTCCTGATATTCAGGGGAAAAATCTGAGTAGGAATTGTAACTATATCTTGTTTGTATTGATTTATTGTAGCATGCTCTAATTTTCCATAAATGAGTTTAGGACCAAAGTAAAATATCAATGAATACCCATTCCATATCCTTAATGATTTTTAAAATAATTTATTATAATCTATTTTACTTGTCCAGATAACTTGGCACTAACATTGGCCTAGTCCAAATTGCAATACTTGTATTAAAGACTTATAATTTTTGCTGCATGCAAAGGTAATTACAGAAATTGTATTCATATTAGCTGCTGCTTGATATTGAAAAGGCTAGTACATTATTGGAAACATTTGGCACTTTGATTGGAACTGTTTTTTAAAATGGGATGGTGGAATCCTTCACATATTCTTCCTTCCTCCACCCCAGCCATAGACTCATAGAATGACGGAACTGTCTAGGCTGGAAGGGACCTTTAAGTTCATCGAGTCCAACCATTAACCTTGCACTACCAAGTCCACCACTAAACCATGTCCCTCAGCACTACATCTACACATCTTTTAAATACCTCCAGGGATGGTGACTCAACCACTTCCCTGGGTAGCCTGTTCCAATTCTTGACAACACTTTCGTGAAGAAATTTTTCCTAATATCTAATCTAAACCTTCCCTGGCATAAATTGAGGCCATTTCCTCTTGTCCTATCACTTGTCACTTGGGAGAAGAGACTGAACCCCACCTCGCTACAACCTCCTTTCAGGTAGTTGTAGAGAGCAATGAGGTCTCCCCTCTGTCTCCTTTTCTCCAGGCTAAACAACCCCAGTTCCTCCAACTGCTCCTCAAAAGTCTTGTGCTCTNCTGGCTCCAATACTGGGCCCTGGGGAACACCACTTGTGACTAGCTGCCAACTGGATTTAACTCCATTCACCACCACTCTTTGGGCTTGGCCTTCCAGCCATCTTTTTACCCAGTGAAGCATATGCCTATCCAAGCCATGAGCATCCAGTTTCTCTAGGAGAATGCTGTGGGACACGGTGTAAAAGGCTTTACTCAAGTCCAGGTAAACAACGTCTTCAGCCTTTCCCTCATTCACTAAGCGGGTCGCCATATTATAGAAGGATATTAGGTTTGTCAAGCAGGATCTGCCTTTCGTGAACCCATCTGACTGGGCCATTGTTAACTGTAAGTAAAATTGCAGGCAGAAAACAATAAGGCATTGAAATCATATGAAATTTTCTCTATTTTCCCATGAAACTAGTGTGCAGTATAGTTGTGTAATATCATTCTTATGAATACAATTGCTTACTTTTATCTGCAACGAGATTTTTGTCTGCAATCTGCCACTAAGTTCTTCCTTTTCTAAAATCTTAATTCCTTAGGGTCCAATACTTCCCTTTTCCAGTAGACAAGATTCCTCTTAGAATGAATGAAAGTATGTTTAGGTGTATATTAAAAAAACCTGTCCTAATATTGCTTACCTTGCCTTGAAAAAATAACTGTTTTCATTCAGCTTGCTATGCTTGTGAGGAAGTTCTCACTTCTTAAAAAAAAATCAAATGATGCTCATTATCAGCTTTTCTTCCCCTCCTATTTTCCTTAGCAAATCTCAGTCATGCTGGACTCCTATTAGTAACCTCATACCCTTTTTCTTGTATAAAAAAACATGGCATGGAAGAGGCTCATCTTTCACACAGAAAGCTGCAATATGACATTGTGGTACATCTAAGCAGAAGCAGCTGAATTAGTAAACTGCTGTATGATACAAAGCACCCAATTTTAGGTGTTGGTGCCCAAGAAAATTATGAACCAAATAAGAGAATCCAGGGGATAAGAATAATTTTCAGATGTACAGTAAATATGAGCTAGAAGGAAAAACTGAACACTTTGCTTTGTGCCTAAAAAAGGGTGAAAACACAGATATTTAGCTGACCAACAGAAGAATTGCCTCAAGCAGAAAAGAAATGGTCTGTCTTCCATGCATGTGAAGAATAGGATAAGAATTATTAGGTGTAGAAAAACAGACAGAGAGATTTAAATTGTGCATTAGGACAGCTTTCCTAATGGTAGATAATAAAGCACTCAAATAAATGGTCTGAGGATGATATGGAGTTTCTCTAACTGTAACTTGGATAAACATCTGTCATGAATTAAATCAATATTGCTGAGTTTGCCTTATGCAAAGAGATAGGCTAGATGATCTTCAAATTTCCATTTCAACCTTATTGTTCTTTGACAGCAAATGTGAGGACCACATTTTTAATACAGAAAAGCACACCCTCTGTGCAGTGTCAGTTTACGTGACTACAGTAAGAGATATTATTTCTGCGTTTTCACCAACACAATTAACTACAGTTTTCAGAAGGAGTGGCCTAGGGTGGACTGGTGTAGTTTAGAAAGACAGAGACATTTGGTTTGGGATTAAATTTTATGGCAGGCTTTTTGCATCTATCTGTTGCTGATCTGTAATCATAAACCAGCAAATGATAAAACCATCTGGAGTGTGTTAACATTCCAGATTATATTAACACTCTTAATATATCGCCAGTGTTGCTTACGTGCTTTCCAGCACTAGAAAGATTTGAAGCACTGATCATCCAATGTTCTTCAATTCTTTTTTCTGGGACTTTTCTTCTGTTTTTCAGGACCATCCATTTTTGAGAGAAAATCCTTATGGAGATAGTAAAAAAATAGTCATCAGTTTGAATTTCAGAAGTATGGTACTGAAGAGCACACTGCTTATCATCAGTCTAATTTGTAGACTTCTTTTTAATTGTCTAAACAAACACAAAAATGAATTAACCAGAATACCTCCACACCACTTAGAATATGATCAATTTATCATTTACCGTAGATTAGACTAGACTAGACTAGACTAGATTAGATTAGTTTGCTCTGATGCTGAGATTAGGACAAATGGCTAGTCTCACTAAATTGTCTTTTGTTCAATGGAACCTTAATTTTATATTCGGACATGGCACTTAACAAGAATGCTGCCATAGGACACTTGCAATAAACACTGCTTCATTAGCATGAAGTTGAGAGTGTATGGTGCTGTCAGAGCGTGCTGTCAAGAAACAGAGTGGTCATTAGCATTCTACTAGAAATCACATTTATTTTCACATAATTGAATTCTCTTGTCCTGCACTTCAGTTTCACAGCAGATAATTAGACACTGAGACTCACAATTTAAATAACTTTTTTAATTTATGTGCTGTGCTTGCTTTTTATTTGCCCGGTGACATTTCTATTAGAGCTCTAACTTTCTCTAGTAGTTAGATTTTTTAGACTTCAGTAGTTAGATTGTTACAATTAATGTCCAGTTAGATACATAGCAAAACTGTCAAATCCCACAGGATTGAACCACAAGTTAAGTTATGCAACAAGGCTAACGATTCAGAAGTCTAAAGTGAGATCTTTGGGTTTACTTATACTAAAGCAGTAAGAATGTGCAAGGCAGAAATCCTGTTACCACCCAAAGGCAGAAGATGCTCTGATTGACAGGACTGCTTACGAATGGGTTAAAACTGTGGCTAGCGAGGGCATTAGTAACCTAGACTGCACGCATATTGCTTTGAACAAATGTTCTACTTGATACACGGGCTGCAGCTTGACATCTGAAGCAAAAGGGTTATTCCAAAACTTCTTGTTGGGAGGAACAAAACATTTGCTGTCATCAGGCACCTGCTAGACAGTTTTAAACACAAAATAGAAGACAGCTGACATCTGCTCTGACTTTGCCAGTCTTCTTTCTCTCTTCTACCAGAAATCAGAGCCGTGTTCACTGTGTAAGGTTTCCCTTTATTCTTGGAAACTAAGCATGTGCTCCTCTCATTAGTGAGGCTTTTCCTAAAACTTTTCCACCAGGCTTTCTGTATCCAACTTTCTGCACTGCACTTCTATTTAATATTAGAGCACAAATAGTTGTAATAACTTTTCCATAGGCATTCTGATAATTTCTTCTACAGCTCTGTTGATAGCAAAAACTTGAACTAACTCAGAGAGTAAAGCTCACCTCAGGCAGTTTTTCTTATCCCTCATTTTCATATTCAATATTTCTATCTGCACTAAGTAGTTTTCTTCTATGATGTCAGATGGAAATTATGATAGTTGTAACATGCTGGGTTAAATACAGTGCACTGCAAATGAAGTATTCTTTGTTTAGTGTTTGAGAATATTTATATTTCCTACTTTTTTCATTTTAAAGAAGGAATGTTATTTTTCCCAAATATGATTAATATTGTTCAGTTTTCATACTTCCACGGCCTTGGGACATTTTACAAAAAATGTCATAACTTCATACTGCTTAGGCAAGTCAAAAGGACATATTTGTTAAGATTAGTGTAGATCAGATGAGACCAGGCGCTGCTCATAGAACACAAAGTTATCGGGAGCCTCTGAAATTCTCATTGTCTGGATTTGGAAAATAACAGCATTTGTTGTTTACAACAGGAGCAGCTGGATGCTTGAAAATCTGGTCTTTCATTTGTATGCTTTAGGCCTTTTTCTAAACAGAGAATTTACTTTGGCTTTGTTAAAGTAACCTCAGGGCTTATCTACATGGGTATGCTTGTGAGGAATAAGCTAGGATATGCATTTTTAAGTGTCACAGCTGGTTCCCACAGAGAGGATACTCTGGTATGTAAGTGCCTTGCTGTAGTTAAGGTTCATCTACCAGCAGAACTGTTTCTTTCTGCATTTTGCAGCTATGTTGTCAATTCCTTCTCAAAAGTTCCCATTCTTTGAGTTTTTCTTTATTTCTCAGCTACTGAAATTGGTGTGTTCTCTCTTCCTACCACCTTTTTAAATTATTATCTAGAATATTTCAGGTGCAACTGCAGCATTATGGTAGTATTACACCAAGTTGTTTTTGATTTCTGGGACAACTTGTGTGCTTCTGCATTTATATATTGTGTGTTAAAAAAAAAATAAATTTCCCCCAGATGTGATAAAGAAATTAGTAACTCCAATCTGAACCTCTTTTATATTCTATTTCTTGAATAGATCTGCCTGCTTAGTACTGACTCCTGAAGTAAAGGAAGTATCACAGAGCAAACTGATTGAATGTTCCCAGTTCTGCTCCTGCAGAGTTTAATGGAAATTGTGACATTGACAACTGTTGATATGGTGCTCAGCTCCTTTAGCTGGGACATAGAACTTTTTTTTGAAGTGGAAGCAGATGTCAACTTTCTGTATTTTCACTGTAAATTTCCTAATTGGTGACAGCTGAAGGTGTAGTAGGAAATTTACAGAAATTACAGCAGTATGTTAACTATTCATTTTTGTTATTGCTCTCATCTCTTCAATGAAGAAATAAGCAAATCACCACAATCTCTTCTCTTCCCCCCCCGCCCCCCGCCGGCTTTCAGCGGGTAAGCTCGCAAAACATACAAAATACTGAACTCTCTATGTAATAAACATTTTTGCTTTGTGCATCAGGGACCACTTTTGTCTTCATTATTTTCTCTACTTAATAATTTTTTTCCACTTTATGTATGGATTAACTTTGATGTGTAGTTCTGCAGATGCTCAGTTTTCAGGTAATGTACCAAAGAAGCTAGAAATCTGCTGCTTGATGTTGGATCACTGGGACTGGGAAAAACTTATGCTTGTGTAGCAGCATGATCACAAGTCCAGTTAAAAAGGTAGCAGACTTCATTGATGTAAAGATCCTCCTTTTTCTTTATTGGCTTGACTTTATTTGCCGTGGTACCTTCAAGTGATGGA
>VYXH01008808.1:28623-45015 GCA_013397275.1 Burhinus bistriatus
GAAACAAACTCTGAAACAACACTCTGTTCTAACAAGGAGGAGAGCAGAGAAAAGGACACACTTTTTCTCTGGCAAAAGGGAAAATAACTATCTGCATTTCTAACCATTGCAAAGACTGTACTGGAAAACTGTCTTGCCCACCCCATACCCCCAATCCCCAAAGAAAATGTGTCTATTCTGTATTCACATTGTAAGCAGTAATAACTGAAATTTTTCATAGTTATTCAGCATAACAGAAGATTTACAACATGGGGATTTTTGATAAGTAAAGGCCAGATCTGGCAGAGAAAGGGGAGATATCACTGCTAAGTATGTATTTTAAAGAATTACAGAAGGAAAATAAATTCATATATTTTTTCTTTTTTTTTTCCTTTGTTTTTTGTTCCCATAATGAATTAAATTCCTTAAAGAGCAGAGTACGTCAGTACTTTTCCCCCGTTCAAGGAGGAATCTGTAAGGGTATGTGGGAGGAGAGTGTCTGCTCCTTTAAGGATATCTGGACAAGGACCTTTCTAAATGCAATAAGGGATAATAAAGAGGAATCCAGAGACAAAGTATGTGGAGACACAGACCTGACAAAACAAATACGGAGAAAATGACAAGAAACAAACCTCGCCAGTCACACTAGTTGATGGGCTGTCAAGAAACCACAGGTGCCACTTCCTGGAAGATCAACCTGGACTTTGCAAGGGAGAAGACTGTAAACCAGGACTGGGAGAGATGCAGGAATTGGCAGAGCTGTACAAACCCACGGGGGACGTGCAGGGGAAAGGGAACCGGGAGGAACAAAGCAGGAGTAAGCAAAAGAGTTATAAAAGGGGCTGGTTGTGTGTAAAAAGGGGCTTTTCACTACCCATGTCGGGCTGAGCCCCGCACCTGACCACCACAGCCAATCCCATCTTATATCTTCATATTAAATCTTTTCTTAACTAGCTCTCTGAGTAATCTCACTCTCTATCCTGTGTGTGTGTGTGCTGCGAAGGCCAAGTGCCAGTGCCAGCTACTCATGAGACCGTTGTGTGTGAGGGGATGGGGTGCCAGCTCCTGGAGTCAGACCACAGGTGGGTGACCTGGCCCATGGCATCAGCTATGGCAGCAAGTGGGGTCTCAGCGCCAGCTACTGGAGCAAATTGAGGGGATCTTTAACCTCCAGCCATGGGGCGGGAATGGTGTGTGTCTGGAAACCTAGCTACTGGTGGAGACCAGCACAAGTGAGGCAAGTGAGGGGCTCAGCGCCAGTGGCTGGAGCAGGACGATGGGTCAGAGCCCCTATGCCGGGGGCAAGAATCTGTATCTTCCCCAATCCTAGCGTGTGTGTGTGGGGTGTGTGTACTTGTTAGTAAACATCAAGCTGGACCAGCTGGGACAAGTCTGTGAGTGCTGCATGTGTGCAGTGAGCATCAAGCTGGACCAGTTGGCAAGTTGCTATACAGCTTTGTCACCATTTGAACCTGCAACTAGGAAAGGGGCAGCTGCATCCCGCAGCCCAGGCAGAGGCCCCAGGTCCTGGGGCACTGGGTTGGGCTCCAGCAGCTGGGCAGGGGAGATCCCTGGGCTGAGCAGTCAGAGCAGGTGGCCACGGTCCTAACATCCCAAAACAGCACCTTGATAATGTCTTCCTCTTTTCAAATTGTGTAACTCCACAGAAACTTATGTAAACCCCTTCATTGCATACCATTCCCCAGTTTACTTGGGATACATAATTTTTTAATAATGTAGCTTCAGTTGCAGAAGGAGGTGTGGTAAGCAGTTTAAAGCTGCTGTTACTTAATACACTAAATTAGAAGTAGACATTTACTTTTACTTGCTGTAAATATCTGTACTATGAGGTACAGGCAGGTGACAGATTTAAACTACTGTCCACAACCATCTCCATGACCTTTCATGATACTACAAATATTTGCCTCAAAGCTTACCTGAATATGTGGATGATGAAGCAAGTCCCAATTTATCTTTCTTTGTGTTGAAGTCATTATAATGGCTAATTCAAAGAATGATTTTCTCTGGTAGCTACCAGCTATTTGAATCAATTACCGCTAAATGACATCTGTTTTACAGTTACTCTAAAATATGACAAACTGAAAAGATATGCCCAAAGGATTTGCATGTTTTTCATGCAAATGTGCATGAAAACAGGGCAGGTTTTCCTCAGCTGTTTTGGTAACTCTAGAAGTGAGGCACTATAGGTTAAGAGAGATATGCAAAAGTCTGAATGTTCAAGACTACTGCACTTACCATTTTGAGTTAGTAGAGAGGTCAGAGAAGATCAGTAAAGGGAAAGATAAGATGAACAAGTTCTTAAGAAACCAACAAAAAAAGCTACCCAAGCCTTTTTCAGCTAGAAAAAGCATGAAAATTTCTACCAGTGTTGTGCCACGGTGAAAGGTGGTTTTTGAGGTCTAATCTTGAAATTCAGGAACTAATTTCTGACAGCTATTCATTCAAATATTTGAACAAACAGGAATTAATTATTTGCGTTATTCCCTCCCTCAGTACAGTGACATTTCTTCTCTTTCTTTCCCAATGCTTGATTTTCTTAGAATTTCATCCTTGTTCTCTTCCACAAACGCAGCAACAGCCAACTCCCATTGCTGGTTCATCTACCAAAGCATAATTACACTTCCAGTGGTTAGCAAATAGTACAGTTGTGCTGCCGCTTTTTCCAGCTTTTACAACTGTGAATGTGCTGGTCAGAGGCACAATAATGACAGCCAGGAGAGCTCCAGAGTCATTTATTGCAAAGCTTCTTCTTTGCAATGCTTGTGCACGCTGGCAGAGACTCCTCCATCTGCAGGACCAAGAGGCTGATGACATGTTTGTGAACCATGCAGGTGCCAGCGAGGGCTGCTGGTGCTGGACAACTGCTGAGGTAGATTTCTGCCCAGAAACAGACTGGAACTTCAAATTTTTAACACAGAGAGCTTTGACTGATTTGCTATCAGCAGTTATCATTCTGAGCTAGCTTTGGAGCAGCACCTGATGCTCAAAAGATTATAATAGACTTCTGGACAACCGATCTTTTGCAATCTATCCCACCTTATTCACTTTAAAAATGCATCCCCAATCACTGGAGAGCACGTGGCTAATTCTGTAAATAAACCTAAAGGTTTAATCAAAACTGAGAAATTCAGCAGCTACTGAAAATAAACTTTGCAGTTTCTACTGCTTCACTCTGAAATTGCTGCCTGTGCTTCTTGTTGGGAAAAAACAATCAAAAAAATCATTTATTTTAGGTGTGAACGCTGTATCTTTTCTTATTCATGCAATGTGGCACAACTTTTTAGCTTATGTGATAAAAGCTCTCTGCACACCTGCAGAGGGGCACAATGGCTACCAGCAACCCAAATTATGGACTCACAGGAAGGGACGACCTGTCCAGGCTCCTCCCAGCCTCAGCCCCAGAGTTCAGGCATGAAGCCCACCAAGACGGATATCGAGGGGTAGCTACAGTGTAAACAGAGTGCCTGAGCCCAGCCGCTGTGGGGATCCACCTCATATCCATCTATAGACATACATGTTGCCCATTAGTAGATGTCCATCCTGCTCAGAGAGAGATGGGAGCAGGATAAAGCCACTGATGATGTCTGGAATTGTGTGACTGCTCTGTGTGTTTGCCTGTGCTGACCCATGCGGCTGGCTGTGTATACGTGTGATGTATACCTGTGTGTGCATGTGCCCACTGGTACTACGTGCTCAGCCTTGCTGCTGGTCAGACCTGGGGGCATGGAGCTGTTGCAGCCTTGCCTCTGTCAGGCTGTTGGGTCTGGCCCTATTTCCCCTAACACAACGCGTGCACCCTCTAGCTTCTGAAAAAATCGATTATGATCAAAGACACATATTCTCTCTTCTCTTCTCTCGCCCTGGTTTTCTCTGTGTTCAAATTTTTCAGTCTTGATATGATCAAAATGTGCTCAGCAGTTACGTATTAACTTTCCTGTGCTATCTCATTGCAGTTTCCAAATCAAACTTCCCAGCATTTTAAAGAAGGTTCAAACTGCATATACTTCCTGAGACCATTTATACCTTCTTTTCACTTGTTGCAAACTAACCTTTCCACGAACAGTTGATGAGGAAGAGTTGGTTTTGTTCCACTGAAGATTGATCCAAACTCTACACTGAGCTGCTGAGAGGAAAAGATGTTGATGTGCTGGTGGGATGATGAGGTGGAGAATGTGAACAACTTAGAGGTTATAGCGACCCCTTGATGGCCTTTCTCTTTCCTGGGATCTGACCTTTTCTCCCCAGTTCCTGTAGGGGACCTTTTATCTTGCACTAAAGCAATCTCTCACCTCAATCACATTTAAAATGGAGTGAAATGGCCTAGACAGCCATTATTACAGCTGAAAACTTCCACTTCATGGTTTGACAGTCTTTTTCATAGAAATGCTTTTCAAATACAATTAATGCAAAACTGTGCTTCAGGCCTGCCCATGGCATTTTTCCACTTATTTTCCCATTCTTCCACTGCACCACAACAGTCTCCACCCAAATCTGCTCTTTCACTTCTTTACCTCTGTGATTTCCTAGGGACTAGGTGACCTAGTGCTTATGCTTTCCTTTATGCCTTTGTCACTAAGTTGCACTAGTACAAGTGATATTTTTAGTCAAATGAGGCTAGTCTAGGAAGTTTTAAACAGGCATTTCTCATATTTTTTTCCTCTTCTACTGTAAAAGCTCATAGTCTTACTAAAGCAAGTCTGTAGTGATGCAGAGCACAATTGCAAAACAGCACACTGACGTGTATCTACAGCTAGGAAAAAACAAATTGGTATCTAGCTCTTTTAAAAGTATGGATGAACTGCTTGATTTAACACAACCAAGCATCACAGGTTTCAAGCATTTATTATTGTCTTCAGCTCCTCCACCACTCCTTGTTTGGTTTTGGTGGATTGTCTGTTACATTAAGAAGCGTTATAATTTATTCAAATCCATATCCATTTTGCTTGTGTGCTAAAACGATATTGCATAATAGAAACCTCAATTGCACTTATTGTCATTCAGATAATATTGACAGGATAAAAGCATCTGAATCCAGGCAGAAAATATATTTTATAGTTCATCACAAGAAAACGAGATTTCATGTTCCCTTGTAATAAAGAGTCTATGCCATTTTGGTAAGTTTAGTTTTAACTCTTTAACTGACTGGTCCAAGACTCAATGTAAATATGCAGTTTTTAAAATGCTGTTTCTACTTAATTTGAGTCTTTGCAAAACCTGGAGAAAAAAGAAGAAATATGTAAGCCTTTTTTTTCAAATTATATTGACGGATTATTACATCTAATACTATATAATGTAATGTAATATAATATAATCTTTTAATGTTTTTATTTTCTATTTTGGTTTGGCTCATGTTTTCTCTTTTTTGTTATTATTCAGTCAAGTTGTAGATGTAAACATTGTTTTCTTTTACAACAAGAAGCTGTAGGCAAATTTGGAGCTCTCCATGATTTAGTAATGATGTTCAGTCGTTCCTTCCTTAGTTAAGTTCTACAGGATAAGAAATACATGTTGTTTTCTTCCTTAGTCCTTTTACAGAGATGACTGATGGGGGAAAACAGCTCTTTATGAAATTTGAATGTAACTATGGCAACATATAACTTGGGGGAGAGAGAGGGAGGGAAATTTGAATGTAACTATGGCAACATATAACTTGGGAGAGAGGGAGGGACCGCCCCCCAAGCACAATTTATTTATAAGAAGAAAACTATACTAAGGAACTGGTACATGGTACATCCATGAAAGTCGTGGAGCACAGAAGTTAAAACGGAACAAGTATTCCCTGTGTATTCCCATAAATGTAACTAATTTAAGAACTAGGGAAATATCCTGCAACTAATATTTTCCTTATATTTTCATAATCTCTTCTGTAATTGGTATCTTCTAATTCTACAAAAGCTATTAATTGGTGGCTTGCTGTTCAGGGAGTGCTGTATGGCATAAAACAGGTTAACTTAGGTTATGTACAGAAGAATGAAAGGCAACAAATATAAATTTATCAATTTTATTGGGACTTGTACTTCTCCTCTACAGTTCATAAGTGAGCAGTGATCTGTAAAAACAGTTTCAGATGAATAGGTTTGGAAATCCAAATTTCTCATACAAACACTACAGCTGCAGTCAAATTTGATCTTAAGGGTAACTGATATTTACAATCCAGTGCAAAGTGTGTAGGTTTTTTAGAAACCTAATTATTCCTTGTTGCTATTTTGCCCTAGAAATTTTGACAGGCAAATGGAGAGCAAGAATTGATAAATGAAATAAAATTACTTATTTTCTGCCCATAGGATGGAAAAAAAAAATACAAAAATGTATGTCTTTGAGAAAGAAGTTAGAAAGAGACCAAAAAAATACAAAAATATATGTATTTGAGAAAGAAGGTAGAAAGAGACCTGAACTGGTATGACCTCTCTGAATGAAAGTCTTTTTTCCTCAGCTGCCTTGTCTGTAAAATGGATATGGTGATCTGTGAAAGAAGCTGGGAAAGTGCAGCTCTGTAGCATTCATTTTTACAATGAACAGCTTTTAAGCTGGAGACTTATTGGAATTGAATATTCACATCCTCTCCTCAGGCTGAATTTGCCCTCTCCATTCAAGATACTAATTCTCCACATCAGTACAATTGTGAAATAATCATGTTAAATGTGATAAAATTCCAGGATGCTTTGGATACTGGGATGCATGCTAGAGCTGAGCAATAAAGACAGGTAATTTTCCCTTCCCACTAAGGGGACAGGCTTTGACCAAACTACTGTAACCATGATTCTGCATGGAAATACATTAATAATATAAAAGGTACTGATGTTATTTTTCTCCACACCCTGTGGTCTGACAGATGAGCAATGCTCCTGTGACTCCAGCATTATCAGCGTGCTGGCTCCACATACCCCTCGGGTACGTGCTTAGATCAAGGCAGAGGTCTCTAGGACTAAAATAATGTGCTTGTTTTGCATAATAAAACTGTCTGTCAGAAAGAGGATTGGGTAGGTAGGGCAGAAAAATGTGGAACACAGAGGAAAATACACATTTTTACCTCATAGTAAAGTGTAAGTGAGCCTTTTAGAGATCCTTTTTACAGAGTCTGTGTGTTACTTGGCTTTGATGTTACTTTCCAGAAAAGTGAGTTGTACCTCTCAAGAGTGGCTCTGAAAGTGAGCACAACATGTGCTAGAGGACAAGTTGTGGGTTCAGCACTGATTTGGGAACATTAGGTCCTAGTGGCCCATGTAAGAAGGGATCTGGGAGTGAATTTAAGAGACGAGGTAAGACTTACAAATGCTGTTTACACACTGTGGGCTTCTCTGGAAAGAAATACTCCCAGCCAAATATAGCAGCCTTTGGAGTCACTAGACCAAAGCTGTAACCAGTTCTCTTCAGACCAGAGAGTGGTACTACTGAGTGATAAATGCCTTTATATTGATGATTATTTTTTTTCTGTGCTGATGCTTTCACAAAAGAAGCTGGTATGTATATGCTTGTATTTTTCCAGTTGTACCTATTGAAAAGCCGAGGAACATCTAGAATAAATGACTTGCCTGAGGTCACTCAGGAAACTAGCAATACAGGGGAGAAAGGACCTCTTTACTGTTTTAGCTGCAAGACTTTGCTATGCCCCTGTATCCTCCACCCAGTCACACTCTGCAATGCCTTTTCCAAACTACCACAACTCAAGAGTGACTGTTGCTGATGATGGGGAATGGCTAAACTTGGGGAACATCCTAACTTGTTCACCTCGCATTACTTTTCTAACAGGCTAATGCAATGTGCTGAAATGGTGAATTTTGACTGTAATCATGGTTTAAATTATGATGCTTCTTCATCTGACAATGAGAAAAACAGCAGAAGCAATTTGAAAGGCGTATGTTGGCATCTGAATGTTACATGTCTGATCTTATTTGTGGCCCCAGGAATTTTGATGGCATTTAGAAATGCATTCATATTTAATGTAAGCTTCAGTGTGCATGTGGGAACACAGCAAATAAGCTGCTTGTAGGTAAACCAGTTGTTGAACCCAAAAGTGGTTTTGATTTCCTGTAAAACACAGAGTTTGTATGGGAGTTCAAACATGTTCCTGAAAATCTCTGCCTCAGCTCCTCCTTTCTCCCAGTCCTCTATGTATATATTTGCATTCCAAGCTTTTGAAGTGAAAGAACTAGACATACCATTAAGAGCTGTCCTACCCTACTCTGAGTGAGATTTCTTCAGTTTACTATGATGCAAACAAAAACCATTTGTGGTAGGCAAAACAGCAACAACAACAAGTTGTGAATGCTGACTGGCAGCAGGTAAATGTGTGGTCTGAATATCTGAGGCAGCAAGTGAGTGTGTGAGACAACCAAGCAGGGTAAAAGCTCTGACCTTTCTGGTCCTTAAACAAACCCCATTAGGCAGGTAGACTATGGGTGCGCTTGAGCACTTAAGCTTTGTGAGAAGACTGAGCAAGGAAAAGAGTGGATTATTTTGGCACCACAGGTCTTTCTTACCTGTCCAGTTCCCAGCAGAACTGCATTAAGACTGCTCCAAGCTGACAGTCCTTGCAGGGTAGGAATGGAGTACAAGAGAAAACACACGAAGCATAAACAGATATGGTATCAAGTCATACTGACTTAGGATAAGCATACTGTAGAGATGAAATAAGGATTGATTTGCTGTGGAGCTCAGGAAATAATCCATCTGAATTCCAACTTAGGCTGGCTGGATGCCTGTTGGATACTAGAAGACTGTTCCCATACCTTTAGAGCATTTTGAAGACACAAGCCAGGCACAGTATCAAGGAAAGCTGGCTAACTACAATGCTACCATGGAAGCAGAAATTAGTGGCCCACATGTTACTTTATGTTTGCTAATGAAATGTCTTGTGGCTGACCCACAGCATTAAAAGTTTGCCAGTGATCCAGAAGATACTGTAGGATGTTACTGTCACAAAGATGTAGGAGCATCATAGTGGTGGTTTTCAGCTGGCTAAACACACTGATCCTGTGATACGTGAGATACTCTGCCGGCCTCTAGTTTCTACCGTGGGAGCACAGGTCTACTACTACTATTCATCTCATAAGAGTGTCAGAAACAGCAACTGAAGCAAGAGCTTCGTATAAATTAGCCCTCTGAGCAGTATTTAACTCCTGTGGAAAGAATGAATAGCGCTCCCTTCCCCAGAGCAAGCTGGCTCTATGTTCTTGTACATTATACATCTGACTGGGCTAATGGTCTTAAAGACAATAGAAAGCTGGTGCTCTACCAGTTTTAAACTATATTGTGTTTTCTCTCAAGTTCTTGCAGTGCTGATTATGTTAAGTTCATTTACCATAACGGGCTTCTCCATGCCTGTGCAATACTAGTGGGCATAAAACACAAGTGTGATTATCCAGTGCTGCCCCTAGACAGGGCACGCTGCTCTGTGTTTGGTCCTTCGGAAAAAACAGTGATCTGACAGCTTCTGCAATTACAATCCTCCTTCCTGCCCCCAGTCAGTGAAGCTGAATGCTGACTTAGAACTCTTTGCACAGGTTTCCTGGTACTTTCCCAAGTAGTTGTGAATGTCTGACAAATCAGACTAGACCTCTTGCAAATAACATCACTGGCAAATACGGATGGTGCTGTCACAGTCAGAAACAAATCAGCTTAGCTGGAATTGCCAGCCAACTGAGATGCCAGTCTGTGGGTTTGCAGAGCTTCATCTTGAACTGTGTGGTGCTTTGTATGTGTACTGTTGGAACAAGATTGCTGTAATAAGACTTTAGTGATAAATTTGTAAGGCAGTAATAGATATCTACTTTTTCATATGCTAGCCTTTTTGCTTTAATAGAACATTTAATAAAGAACAACAGGTAAACTATGATTTATACTGTAATACAGACAAAACCATTTTGTAGTATAAGTGATTGTACACATGCAAAGTAAGGAAAAAGTTCTTAGGCCTATGGCTTAAATGAAATGAAATAATATGGAGGGTATGCCATCATATTGTCTATTCACACTGCAGTTTGGCCCTGCAGTTCATCAGATTGCACATTGAGAACTCCCCAGCAGGTTTACATCAGCTGATTGTCTGACACTGCCACACCATAGTTCAAATTGTAATTAGTGCTGCAGCTGAGAATGACATTGTAATCTGCATTTAGTAATCTGTGTCCCCAAAAAGCTGTAATCAGCTGGATTTCTACACGACTTCTGCTATATATTGGCAGTTAAAGGAAGTATTTAGCAAATCCATCATATTTAGCAAAGTTAGGTTTAATTGAATTTGACAAAAATAAATTAATCTTGAGAGTCTGGACAGGTGAAACTAGGGGGAACAAATTACCCTGTCTGGAGGAGCTACAACTTGCTCCCTGAGCCACAAAGTCATCATGAGGGCAGGCCCAGGTGCTTCACAATAAGCTTGCTTTGCATCTGCAGCAGGCTAAAAAAGCACACTGGTCCGACAGTTCAGCACAGCCAGCTGAGCACTCGTTAGCACTCACGGTGACATGATGCCTCATCTAGAGCAGGGTAGGGAATCTCAGGCAATTTTAAATGCTCATTAAAGCAAATCACTGTGTCCACAGACAAACAGGCTCCCCAACATTTGGTTGCAAGGTCTTTTCCCTGTGCTGCGATTGTAATTATCTGATGGTTGTGTGGTGTGCCAAGAGCAGAAATGTAATTGCACCATCCTCTGATATTTATTGTCATCCAGCCTGCAGGTCTGTACTGCAGGCGCTTTTTGCTGCTTGTCAAAGCCTTCCAATCTCTACCTATACCAAATTACATCAGCAATTTTCAACTTCCAGCTACAACTGTGGCTCTGAATTACTTTTATGTGACGTGGCCATCACCCCTCCAGCAGCGCGAACCTCTGCAGTTACAAAACTTTTCTTGCATTTCTAGGGATCAGCACTAGATGGCAGTGCTCTGGTGACTAAAAGAAGTTTTAAATACCCTTTCTGAAACAAAACACCACCAATGAGGTTTAAGAACAGCTTCTGGATTTATGGGGGAGTGGAGTATTGCCATTACTGTTAAGTTTCTGTAGGCAGCACACTATTATGCCAGGGAGACAGCTGATTCTTATTAAATATCCGTGACAACAGCTGAGAGAACACTGACTTCTTAGGCTAGCTTGGAGTTTGTATTTTACTGGAGAGAGGAGAGAAAACAAAATACACAGGAGAGCAAGCAGTGGATGTGTAAGAGCAGGTTCAGAAGCAAAGAAGAAGCAGCAGAGCAACTTAGAAAGCTTTGCTCTTCATGTTGCCCTCAAAGAGGGTATAAACTACTACTGCTGAGTGACACTGGAAGGCAAGGTAGGCCTTTCGGGCAAGAGTAGGCTTTTAAGAGATGGCAGTTTCCCAGAAAGCTCCTATTTTGATCCTACCACCCAGTGTAAATTGTGTTTACCTATCTGCCAATGCAGTACCACAATGCTTTCTTTCACAAAGTGTTTATCTCCCTTTTTTGGTCTGTTTGTACATATCATGTAAGCAATGGGTTTATGCGTACTGTATGAAGTGATGGCTTCTTGTGGACCTTCCCAGAAAGTATTTGAAGACTGCCTGCTCTCCTGAAAAAGGTGATTTTACAGTCAGTAGACATGACTTCAATTTCCGGCACAGTTCACTAGCATGGATCTCTAATAAAACATAAAATACAAGGATTAACCTCATGAAGATCAAGGCATTTCTGCCTCTGTTTTCATTGGAAACAACATCACCTTCTAGAGAGTTGTCTCCTTCATCATGTGCAAAGGAGTCTTTTCATTGAAACAAACATTTCTTACATGGAGCTGTCAAAAAAAAAGAGAAGTAAAACCTGTTACCCAAATCAGTAGCCGACTCAGAGGGCTGCCCAGGTCCCACCCACCATGCCTATGGAGAGTTATTTCCCCTTCCTCCTGTTTCAAAGTACACAGAAGCAAAGGAGAAACTTTCACTGAGTCCACTTTGCTATAGCTCAAAAACAGTTGGGGTACTGCTGTCCTGGACCCGGTGACATGACATGCATATGCAAACTTGCAGTTAAATATTCCAGCACATCTAAGGGCAGGAAAGTCAAGTAAGTACTACAGAGTATTTTATTAAATCAGAGAACAAAAAGAAACAATAAAAATAAAATAATATTTGCAAGAGGATTTTATTAATGCTGTAAATTGCATTCACACAAGCACTCAAGAGCTCTCTAAGTAAAATGGAAAACATTCTTTTCTCTTTTACTGACAGATAACTTTTAATTTTTTATGACTGGGCATTGAGATCGATATCAGCAAGCTTTATGTCCCTTGCTTTGCATACTGGAAAAATACAAAGCCAGGAGATAAACTGCTCCTCTGAAATTGCATTTGTGTTGGCAGTTTATTTTATGTTTCTGTAATTTTATTAAAACCACTTATATACATCCAACATGATTCCACACACAGAGTCTGTAAAATGAGCTACTTAAGCTGCAGTGGTTTGCTGTATAAACATATTTATCAGAGCTAAATTGCCAGTCAGCACATATGTTGTAGAGAAATGGTAACAAAAAAAGGACATATATCTCCTTTCACTTGGCATTTTCCTGTACTTTAATCAAATCACATTTTTTTTTAACTGGTATCATTGTTCAGTCAAGAACTCCACAGTCTTAGCGAAATCCTTGCAGTGACATTGTCAAGATTAGGAATAAGCAGTTCTCCTTCTACACCAGCCCATACACATAGCTGAAGTATAGAGCAACCACTGAAAACATCTTCAGACAGTCACATAGGACTCAGAGCTCAAAGGAGAAATACAATTATTCTAGAAATCTCATGCCCACCTTTTAATTACCTGTGTTCAGGACTAAAAAACTCACTTTTTTCTTTCTGCAGCAACACAGGATCAGCAAACTCTAGCTCCTGCAAAGAATCAGTTCTGATGTGTAGTCTTCTTGTCTAAAAATGCTAGTGGTTGTTTCTCTTGTGACACTGTGTACACCTGAACAAGCATAACGATAGGACAAGAAGCAATAGATGCAAGTCATGACATGGAAATATCCAATAAGATATAAGGAAAATCTTTTTCATTGTGAGGGCAGCCAAACACTTAAATAGGTACCTAGAAGGGCTGTGGAATCTCCATCCTTGGAGATATTCAAAACTCAACTCAACAAGGCCCTGAATCATCTCATTTGATTGGCTGTGCCATGAGAAGCGAGTTGGACTAGATGACCCCCAAAGGTCCCTTCCTACTTAAATTAATCTCTGATTCTATGAGTCTAACTGGAGAACAACAGGGGGAAAAAAGGGAGAAATGTTCCAACTTTATGTCTATGCGTGAAATAAGTAATCTGGGAATCCCATACTGTCCTGTAGCAAAAATAAATTCTCTCTTAATGTTGAAGCACCATATTGAGCTTCTATTTTATTTCATTCTATTTCATTTTTTAGACTCCTCAGTGGCTGGCTATTCCCAGCCCAACTTTATTTCTTTTTAGTTATCTTGTTCCATCTGATTGCCTTTCAGGCTTCCCTACAGATGGTGGTATATCCTCTTCTCCTGATGCCTCTGCTTTGATGTCTGCGTTCATGTGTTTTGAAAGAGTGTAATCATTCATGAAGCTCAAGTCAGCAGACTTTAATCTCTCTCTGAAGAATGCTGCATAGAGTTGACAGATATAAGCTAAGGACTCTTCTTTCTGTGAACATGTCTGAGTATAAATATTTTTCTCTAGTGCTAACAAGACCTGCAAAAGCTAACAAAAGCAGCCTGGTTCCCAGCTCTTCCTTTCTGAGGCTGTAATCCTCCAGAGCACTCTGTGACACCAGCTCTTTCTGCAAAGGCAGCTTGTTACTTTGAGATGACTTTTTTCTGGGACAGCTCTTGCCTTTCTGTCAGGATATAAAATGGTCATAGGATGGGTAGTGGCAATTATATTCTTTTTTTCCCAGCTTCATCGCCTTCAGGAAACTGTTCTGGTGTCCCCCTCCTTTTTTTTTTTTTTTAATTTTGTTTGCACCAGCCTTATTCCAAAATGGTAATATACGTTAGGCCCCCAGCTCTGACATTCTTTCTTCAAGGAACCATTTTCCAGATCCTTTCCAAATGTTTTCTCCTCTTCCATTGAAATCTGAGTCCAAGAAGCTAAAAATAGTGGAGGATTTGCACCATGGAGGATAAGACAGAGCAATGCAGAGAGGGAAACAAATTCAATAAAACTATTACCAATGTTCACTAACTGCAGTTACAGATACACAATATTGCAGATACTTCCCTACTTCGGCTTCATGCCTTTAAGATCTCTGACAATTGGTTTCAAGACTGGTTTTAAACATTCAGCTTCTTCTCCCTGAGGTTTGTAGGGTGTGTGGGTATAGAATTATTGATCCAGATGCCTTCCCAAACATATATATATATATGTTAAAAAAAAAATATGTAGAAACAGGTGACGTCTTCTTCCTTATTATTTTAAAAGGAAACCTCAGTTACCATTAAGATTATAAGATTTGAGGAGAAAGTGTTCTACCAAATTTGCTCTTGGTGGATCTTCTTGAGGATATTTCTGATCAGCATCATATGCTGTCCTTCTTTTCTCTTTTTTAAACACAGATAACTAGTTTTAAGTAGTGCTGCAAAGATGGGCCTAAAGTAGGTGCCTTTTACGTTACCCTTGGGCTTTTTTATTCACTCTTTCTGTGTCATGAAACTGTCCTGGACCATGCTGTCTATCTGTTCTGTCCTTCTGCCAAATTATTGCCTTTCCTGTATGTGGCCTACATATATCTTATCTTATAGCTCAAAATCTCTACAGGATTGGGTGTGGAAGTACATACTGAAAAAATTCCAAAGGTAGTGGTTTGCTTCCCTCAGGCTCCTTGTGAATGGCTTCTTTAATGTTATTTCAAATGTCCTAATGTTTTTCCAGTACTGAAAAATTGTTTGGTTGTTGGTTTTCAAAAAAAAAAAACCACCAACAAAAAGTGAAGGGATGTCTGCATACTTTTAGCACTTTTTAAAGCATAGATTACTTCGCTCAAAGGCACAGGACTGTGAATTTCCACCGAGTGTAAACCACCATATGATATGTGTATCAGGATTGAAATCTATAGATGTCTACAGAATGGGTGTGCATGTTCGTTTGTGTGTTTGTGTATATGTATTTTTCACTACCTATAGGCAGACAAAGTATGCTGTCTGGTTTTGATTTAATGTTTTTTGCGTCAGATGAGATCTCTGTTATAAGTGAAATTATAGCAGTAGCGAGATTGCATCAAAGCCAACAAGAGCACTAAAAATGACCAGCATTCCAGCAGTGCATCTATACTGCAAAGTAGTGGGGAGATTCCCAAGTGGGCTTTGAACAAGCTACCTAGTTGAGAACGTACAAAAGATTAATATGAGATTTATTTTTTTTTTTTTTATTCTCTTTTTTTTAAGAACGTGCCAGGCAGACTTTTTCTTTCAGCTTCTGGATAGAAAATAAATTGGTTTGTTTCAATTGGCAGAAGTTGTGACTCTAAGGGATTTTTAACAGATTAAGTTACTTGGTGCTGAAACCCAAACTGCTATGTTAAATTGCCTTGAGAACCCAAATTACTGCTTCTACATCTAGCATGAATATGTCTAAACTCTGCTTCAACAGACAGGTCCTAACCATTCAAAAATCTGTGAAGACTTTGGCTCAATAAAATAAAAGCTTAATGTTAGTATTCGTAGTGACTAAGCAAGCTTTCTTCTTCTTTGGCTCAGTTTATTTCTTTCTCTGCATTCTGCAGAACAGACCTCTTCTTTTAACTACCTTATTTAAACAGGTGTAACACTTGGATTATCTGCTATCGGTATGTTTGTGTTTTGAACAACTGATTCACTAGCAGGTTTTGTCTCACCCCCATATCTGGGCACTATGAGAGGATGTTTTCCAATTTTCCTTCAAATTCCTTCCCTCTTCCCCTCTGCCATCCTTTGCTGCTTCTGCCTGCTTATCTTGCTCAGCCATTCATCTCCGATCTGTGTGTGTGCTATCTGAAGGCCAGTGTATTTTAAGTACTGGCACACTTTGGAAGGACTGTCAGACATGTAAAATGTGGAGAATGATAGCATTTTTGTACAAGTTAGGAAACTAATTAGTAGTTAATCCACAGCTGAGAATGTCAGAAGAAATGTTTTCTCCCAGCTGTTTTGATTTTGAACTTCACAAACCTTAAAAACACAAAAGGTTATTCCCTGCATTGGGGAACAGTTTCAAATTTATTTTTCTGGTTTCCTAGTATAAATCAGTTTGGTGAATATAATGTCAATTAAGATAGATAAAAGAAAATATTATGCATAAGAAGCTAGTTATTGCAAAATACAGCTTCACAACTGAGAACTGCACTGTGACCGTATGGTAAATATCATCCCTGCAAGACAGATAGAAATTCCCTGCTAGAAATAAAAAAAAAAAAAAAAAATTATAAAAAAA
>VYXH01008808.1:45035-55907 GCA_013397275.1 Burhinus bistriatus
ATAAAAAAAAAAAAGTAATGGAAACAACAGGGAAAAAATGGAGCGATCCCACAGTGCCTTATGAAGAATATTTTTATGTTGGACTGATGTGAAAGGTTGTAAAAACATGACCTACTGAAAATCAAGTACTGAAAGTGAGAAGGCTGTCACGTTTTGCTTAATATTTTTGGTAAGCCTTCTGGAGAGCCTCTGATTATTTGCCTGTTCGTGCTAATATTGGCCATGTTGCCTTCTTGGAGACACTGGTCTGTTTTCATATGGATACTTACATTTAGCTTCCTACATTTTCTTTTATAGAAAAAAGATTTCTTAGCTATGACCTTCTTGCACACCCTGAGCTCAAGGAAAGTATGAACTACTCAGTCTACCAGGCAAAGCTTTTTATTGTAGATGAACCCAGATTTCCATTAGTAGGTCTGTTACTGACTTCTGACAAGTTTTTTCCATATCTCTAGGTGTTTTGTCATACTTTGTTGTGTCTAAATTAATAGCTCCTGTTTCCTATGGCTTAAAATGTGCTAGAGTTTCTTAGGATAACTGGCATTGATGTACTTTTGTGAAATACAAAGCTTTTGTACATTGGATTGCTTAAGCTGGCATTTATGTACTTCTGTGAAAGTTTATGCATCTTTGACTGCTTAAGCTGGACTATGAGCAAGTGAATTAATTTAATTTCTTTGCTGGATTGTTAAAATATCTCAGTGTATTTCACTAGCAAAGAATACCTTGGTGCAAGAGATACTAATCTTAATTGATTTTTCCAAGTCCTTCTATATTGGAAATTCTAATATCATAAAGTCAGGATCTCTGATAAGCTAAGTAATACTTTAGGAGAAAAAAAATTGACTGGCTGCATCCAGAAACTCATTAGTCATCGAAAAGGAAGTACTTTGGATTTTCTGAAAAGTCAGACAGTTTCCAGGTATCCAAAGTCCAAAATCAATTTTTGCTAAGGAGAACCCTGATTTTTAAAATAGTTTTGGTGAAGCAATCTCTGATGGCTTTGAATGGAAGAATGAGTCAGAATGGTTGAACAGATTACTAAAGTATGAGATTGAAAAACTTCAGTTGCTTTTCTACGTAGTGCTTGCACTCACAGGGGTGGCAACAAACAAACAGATACACGTGTGCATGTGTACACATGTGCACCTTTCTTCCCAAAGCAGATGTTGATATGCTTTTGAATGAAAAGATTGGTATGTGTATGTGTGTGCAGCATAGGCCTTGGCCTTGGAGAGAGATAAGCCTTTGCTCTTCTGCGAAGGAATGAAGCTCAAAAAAGCTGGGGTTTGAAATCCTGTGAACAAGAAATCATCTTGAAGTCTTTACTGAGATTTCCCACAGGAATTCTGGAACCTCCAGGAGGATTATGAGGGAAGAATCCTGCCCTTCCTGCTTCACATTGGATTCTAACTGAGCCCCACAACAACTGGGGTTTTACATTAATTTTCAAAGCACCTCCCCAATTACGCAAGTTGCCTTGCCATCATTTTAACTGAAGGAAGAGAGGTAAATGAATTTGGTCAAGGTCAGACAGTTTCAAATAAATAAAACATGAAACTGTACTCATCAAAATATGACTTCTCAAAAATGTTAGAAAAACAGATCTTATTGAATATCTGAGTCCCTTGTTTCCAAGTTTAGAGAGGCTTGTGGCAAATCGTGGAATTACATCTTCAGTCTGATGAAGCCTTCTTGTCTCCATGAGCCATCACTGTGTATTATCCACAGCCACATTGTCAGGAAAAAAACCTAGATTAGCTATCTTGTTTCCAATTTTCTTCTAGTATAACAGCCCCTCTCAGTCAGAGCACCTTTCATTTCACTACCTGTAGTTAGATTTATAGCTACACTATAATAAAGCACTTGAAATCTTTTATGAATTGAGGGAATGAAAATCAGCCAGCACTAGCCTTGTTTAAATAATTACTGACTTGAGATGATTTTTTTAAAAAAAAATAAAAATAAACAAATATCTAATATCATGTCCCCTCACTTTCCTATTAGTATGCTAGTGTCCACTGTCTATGTAATTTTATCATGGCCATTCATAATAAATGTCCGTGAAAACCCCATATTTGAGAAATGACTTCTGTGGTGATGCAGACATTTTATATATTTCTTTTTAATGGGGTTTTTCTTCCAAGCATATTTTTAAAAAAATCACAAATCACATAAATGAAGGTTCAGGCAGCTAAGGCCTTCAGGTAGATGGATCACCTATGGGATGACAGGTATGCTAAAACATCTCTGCTAGTAGATTGAGGTAAATGAGTCATCCCCTCAACGAACAAACCATGTGTCTGATGAGTTCTCCTTTCTCCTGACAATAGCTCACTGATGAGCAGTGCTGTTACACTGACTTCAATATGGTCCTTATTTGCATGGACCTTGAATGAATCTAGGAAAATGGAAGACAGAAAATCCAAGCGCTTCTAGGATTTCCCCCATTTACAGGTTATACTTCAGATACTTGATGAAATCCTTGTTCCACTGAAAAATTCAAGTTAACTGCTCACCAGCTGTAGCTCAGAATGTCATCTCCTTGAAAAAAAATGGTACTAGTGTCTTCAGTGTGGTTTAGTGTTTTGGTTACGTTTTTTTAATTGCTCGGACATCAAATAACTGGACTTTGAGACTGTTGTTTCCATGCCAGAGATCTGACCAGTCTGTGTGAAGTCCAGGACAGCACTGTCTTGGTTTCCTTTGTTTAATAATTTTCAGCAGACCTATTATTTAAAAACTACCTATAGTCACATTTGCTAAAATAAATAACATGCCCTGTGGCCTGCACAAAAGTTGCACAAAATGCAATTACACGCTCAGAGACCTAACCTAACTTAGAAAAGTTTTCAGGCACATATTTACATGCTTTCCTACACTTTTCCTAGCCCTTTACCCAGGGTACTGCAGAGGCTGGGGCTGCTTGGGACTGGAAGCATCAGGGGTCAGCTGGGGGTGGCAGGGCAGGACCTGGCAGCCAGGATCATCCCACTGCTCCACCAGGGAGCAGGGTAGCTACGGGGGCAGCTGGGAGAGCCCCAGCCCTGGGTAGCTGACACCTTCCTGGGGACAGGGACAGACTGAGCCCACTCTGAGATATCAGCCTGTGGATGGGATCAAGATCAGGTGTGGTGAGGGGACTTAGGGCTGGATACAGCCCCAGGATGGCTGGGCAGGGTTGGGGGGACACCTCTGTCATCAGAGACCTGAAATAAAGGAATCACTAATAAAATAATGGNAAATAAATAAATACATAAATAAATAGTCTGCCCAGGAAAGAACAAGGGACCTATGAAACTCCATTGCAAACATGAAAACCTGAAAGTCAGCGTGAGACTTGAACCTCGGAAACTGCACAGTCAGCCTGAGCCTGAACTTCTACTTTGACTGTGGGCACAGCTCTTACCATCAGCTCTGAAGGGTCTCAGAGGACCGCAGGTCTGCTGTGATGCAGGAACAGGGCAGAGGCAGGGTAAGTGTTGAGGTTGTTTTTGTAAGACCCTGCTTCCCCAGGCCTGGTGCCTTTAAGTCCACTGGAGGAGCTGGTTGTTGAAGGAAGAATGGGCTGTGGAGACAGATTGGGGGACGAAGGGAAAGACTCTGGCTGCCTTGTGCAGACGCTGAACCCTCTTGCCCTGCTCAGCCCCTGTGAGAGAGGTCCCTGCGCCTAGGTGCTGAGGCTCAGCCAGCTAAAGCATCTGCCTCAGAAGCAGGGGATCCTGCAGACAGCTCTCAGCGGTGCCTGCTTCAGGGCTTTCAATAGGATAAATGGAGCTGTGAGCAATGCCCAGGACACACCCTTTCCCATGACTAGGCCTGAAGGATGACTCTGGTCCATAGGTCACATGCCAGGATGACCCTTTATCGATCCTGCTGCTCTCCTCTTCCTCCCATATTACTGAAGGAAACCACGCCTCTCCATCCCCAGAGCTCCCTCTGCTCTCTGTACACAACTATGATCCCACACGGAAAATCTCACTAATATCCCTGATAAAACTGCATCTAATTCTGTCCCCAGCCACCCACAGCAGCACTGACGTGGCATCAGGCCTCTCCTGGAGCAGCTGGGAAAGCCCCACCATGCCAAGGGGGGCCCCCAGGGCAGCAGCTCCCTGTGCAGCTCACAGAGCTGGGACACCCGTGCACTGAGGCTGGAGGGGTTTCTGGCCCTCTCCCTGTAAAAGGAAATGTTAGGGACTAGGAAGAAGACAGTAGAACTGTCCTGTACTCAAGTCTCCCAATTCCCTCTAGGTCCTGGATTGTACCTGAATGCCCAGGACTGAACTATGTGACAGAGCTGCACTCTGGAGTTATTCCCAATTCATCAATCGTGTCCAAAGAGCCCATGGTTAACAGAGGAACAGAACAACATTGCTAAAGGGGAGGCTTCTTTGAGCTCTGGCTATGGCAGTGCTCTGGACAGTGCCCATTTCCTACATGAACTGCAGGCCAGAGGACTCTTAATTCTCACTCTTTCCATTCCCTCCCCAAATCATCACCAAGGGATCACTTCGATGCAAAAGCTGACTGGCTGGGTGCAGTCCGTGGCCCACAGAAACAAGGTCCATGACAGAGGTGTCCACCACCACCTGCAAGTACCTCTTCCTCCCCTTTCATATTGCAGGGAGCACAAGCTGGCAATTTCTAATTAATACATTTTTTGGAGAGCTGAACTTATGTTGGTGTCATTGGCAACAGAATGATCTGAAATGGAAATTATAAAAACATCTAGTTCCTCTGACTGGCAGGTGGAGCCTTCTCTGGGGTGGGCAAAGCCTGGCTCTGTCCCCTGAAGGGGTGTGCAGGCACAGACCTTCCTTGTAGGCCTGGAGGGATTGTGGCTGATATTTCTGGACCTGGATTCTTTTTGTTTTGGTTTGTTTGGCAGGGAAATGGAAAGCCACTCATGCAGAAGCAGCTGTGGCTCAGTGCACACCCACAGACCAAGACCCAAGGAAGCCATAGGCTGAGAGGGATTAATTGGTCCAAACCCATGAGCAAGGGCTTCAACTTGGCTCCAAACCATGTGTGAGCCCTCCCATCCCACACCATGCAGCTCTGCCCATGGGCCTCCCCAGGGAATTAACATTTCCCTGGCAATACTGACTCTAATGGATGCTCTGCTCCAAGGCTCTGTGGCCAAGTGCAAAGGTAGTGACCAAGGGGAAGAGGGGTGTGATACCGCCCTCTATGGAGAGGGAGAGTCCCCTCCACAGGGCACAGAGTTCCCACTTTTGCACCTTCCTCTTTGTTCCCACTTTTTCTCTGCTGAAAGGCTACAGTGCTGGGCCAGAAATAAACTCTTCCTGTTTTAGTTTTTAAACTTGCCGTTGTAATGAAATCAGGAACTCATCTTTCTAAATATTACTAAAAATGCTTTATCCTCTACAAATATGCTATGTATGTGCATACATATCTCTAGTTCACATAATATCAGGGAAGTGCCAGTGCAACTTTCCTGTACAACATGTTTAATGGGACATGAAAATCAAAAGTGGCCTACTTGCTTTGGAGTCTCCGCTAACAGGGTCTGGAATTTTCAGTAAGCAGGATTTCTGAGTTAATGCAATGCGTGTAGTCATTATTCTACAAAAAGATTTAGAGTAGAAATTGTCTTTTAGCCTACATGAGTATAGTAATTCACACTTTCTAACCAAGTTATGCAGGAAATAAATGACAAAGTAGAAGTGGAAGAAAAATTAAAATCTTGCAGTCAACCACTTCTGTCTTGGATAATTAAAAATAAATAAATACTCAAGTCAGCATTTGGTTGATGATGCACAGCCATTCTCTTTCTTAGGTAAGTCTCCTGTAAATATATGACCAAATACCTTTTTAGTAATGAGTAATGCTTCAAACTGACAAACTGTGTTCCACTAAAGAATTGGAAACATTTGCAATTCTCAGGAGTCACATCTCAGTTTCATTTTATTGATTTATTTTCACCTAGACAAAATTAGACAGAAAGAGACTGATTTGTCTAAAGTCATGGTGGGAGTCACATGTAGTACCAAACCCCAAGAGAATGAAAGGGAATCCACATTTTCTTTTTGGTAAGTGTGCAAAGCAGTCATCTTGTGACTGGTAAAACTTAGCTTTTCTCTGCTGTCTTAGGATGTACCGATCTAGTGCCACATTGCCTTATTGGGATTGCAGATAAAGCAGATGGTTAGTCGTGGGGTGAGAGGATGTTACTCCAGAACTATCTGAATGTTACAGCATTCCCATTTTTCTGTCCCATCCCATACAAGAAAAGATTAAAAGAACAAATTCATAAGGCTGATGAATGGGGAATAATAGAGACTTGTCCATTCTTCTTACTATTCATGGGTGCTATGAAAAAAATGAATTTAATATTTGGAAATCTTGAGAGGTATACATGTATATTCAGAACTTCCTGCGTTAAAAGACAGGAGAGAGTCTTTCTTGCTTTAGAGCACTGTGAGGATTAATTTAAGAGGTATTGCAAGGAAAATGGCTCAGTTACCTGACTAACAGAAGTTTGATGGCAGCAGGTAGAAAAGGAAAATGCTGTTAGGTTTGTTCTCTTAATCTGGTGGCTGACCACTCTGAGTCCCTGGAAAAACACTCCTGCCCTGTGATGGGACACAGTGGCCAACTGGAGAATGCAGCAGGAAGGCACTGGGCTGTTCTGAGGGATGCCAAATCCAGCAGGGCCTTTTTAGGCTAATCAGACTATTTCAGGTCATGCCTTCTAGTGCTGGAAATGATCGTGTCTCTCCTGGCAAGCAATAAGACAGGCCTATTTTGCTCTTAGGAACTCGTACCTCCTCCTCCGTCTCCATTCAGGATTGCCTCCATGATTTTCCTGGCACTGCACCTCAGAAACTCTGCATGAGGGAGCTGCTCATCTGCCTGCAGGTTAGCCACCTCTTCTTCTTCCATGACTTCTAGAAGAGCTCCAGAGTTTCTGCAATCACCACCTCAAGCATCAGTTTGACCTTCATGTCAAAGTCCAGCACTTGAGGCTGGGAGTCAGGGAAGTAGAGGTAAAGGAATGATGATCAGAGCTTCTCTTAACAGCTGAGCAAGGGGAAAGGAGGATGAAAAAAGCACTTGTGCTGAAGGAAGGCAGTGCTGTGAAGTGGAGCTGATGGCCCTTTTCAGCTATAGCAGAAGGTATTAATGCAGCATGGTGTGAAAGGACAAGCGTGGTGAAGTGAGCTTTAGCCTATCTGATGGAGTCATTCATATCACAGTGCCATCACAGCTGCACTGGAGACTACCAGGGAGAGGCAGACCAGTGACCCGCGCTCTGTCTCTGCTCACATCCATGTTCTGACCTCTGCATTAATGTTTTGAGCACTCAGAAGCTGTCTGCATTTTCACAGATTCACCTCAGTAACAAATAGAAGAATATAGACCATCAGTCCTGCTTTGTGATGGTCCTCAGTTAATCCTCCCCCCTGGGGAGCTGTCCATGTGTGCTGGCAATTCCTCAGCCGACAGAATGAAAAGTCAAGTAATCTCCTTCCCAAATATCTCAGTTCAGTTGTTAATCAGAAACTCCACCAGGGCCTTCACCTACACATGTAAAACCACAATGGGATGAACAGGTATCAAACAGACTTTCCATTCCTGACCCTTGCATCCATGTGTCTGTTTTCACATGAAACTCCTCCACAAGCATTCAAGAGAGGAGACAGCAAGGTACCTCTCAACAGGAATGCTCTGATCAGCCTGTAAGGGTGTAGCTGGTTGGTAAACTCAGTGTATCTTGTCATTCATCTTCACCAGCACTTACAGTGGGAGCTGTCCTTGACTGGGCTTAGCATATTTGGCCCAAAGGAAATGGCAAGATTACCGGAATTCATCCTGCTGGTTGAAGAGTTTTGGCTGATGTGGTAGAGCAGAGAAAGCAACTCCTTGAGGAGGAAGAGATTTGCTCTAGGCAATTGTCAGCCACCCTAGGGGAACACAAACGTAGTATGACACCAGTGCATCAATTCAGTGGCTGCTACTTCTTTATAGAAGTGCATTTCCATTAAACTCACAGAAATGATGCTACCACTAAAAAAAGAAAAGTGTGTGCTTTTCTCAGTGACTTAGCAGAAGTGCCATTCAAAAATCCCCAAAGGCAGCTCAACATGAGGTTAATTTTAAGATCTGGACCAATAGGTCAGCATTTTAGAATCCCATGTCATTGAGTAGATCAATAACATTAATAAATCCTATAACGTTTCACTGGAGGCTTTCCTAAGGCACATGAAAGCTTGTGGTTGTGTTGTGTAGCTTCCAATGTATTCTAAGTCAGCTTTCAAGTTTCCTGCTTTTCAGTTGGGAAACATAGTGTCATTTGTCATTTCCATGCCTGATCTACAGCAGAGTGACTAACTTCGCTAAGATACTGCCACCTCTCTCCCCTTCTTATGACAGTCATTTTGTGAAGTAATCTCAAAGGCCTTAAAGAAGTGTTCTGACCAGAGAAATGCTTTCCTATGTTACCTTACCTCCAAATCAATGAACAAGACTGAGCTAATAGAAATAACGGGCTTTTAAATGAGGCTGTCAACTTGTAGGGAAACGCCAGTGTTCTACCAGTCACTGCACAACAGTGGGACTGCTTGCAAAGCTTATTTTTTCAGTCATCCTAACTTGCCCTGCTTGCTTCGCTTCTCCAAAGCTAGCATCCCTTTCTCATAGAGGTCAGCTAAGAGAATTTTTGAGGGGATGCTTCAGAGGAAGTCCTGCAATGCCAAGAGCTTCAGGTGATGCTTTGAGCACTGCTGCTGAGTCTAGAGGGAGCATCCTGGTGACTCTGGCTCACAAGAAGTCAGGGTGGATTCAGCTCCCTGGTCTCACAGGTACCCATCAACACTGACAGAGCAGAGAGCTTCTGGGGTACGTGCTAGGTCAACCAGCGTTAGTCTCCTAACAGGACCAAGCTCTTCTCTGCCTTCTGCTTTCCTTCTCACTGTTCTTTTAGTGAGCCTCCCTGAGGAGAATGCAGGGGAAGAAAATAAAGTAAGTTTCCCATAGGCACACGACAAGAGGAACAGGAAAGAAGACAAAACAAAATTGTCTTCCTTGTGCTTTTAGCTCGGAGTCCCCGGTAGGCCAAATCCAGTTCCTGAAGTAAGCCTACAGGTTAGCAAGGAACTATCACAGCTGGAAGTCAGAAGAATGCATTCTCAAAGTCTCTGTCAGCAGGTATATTTGTTGGCTTTGAAGGTCACCATCCCCTCCTTTATTGTGGGCCTCCTTCACCTCCTGGCATGCTTTCTCACTGGCAGCTAGTTCGAAGACCCCCTCAGATGATGGTCACCTTGCATACAATATAGCCAGGAGATCCTGCAGGGTACGCAGGCAGGGGCAGAAGAACAGTTACATTGGTGAAGAAAGGCCTTGTGACAAGTGACCCTTGCCTCAGAGACAGAAGCAAATTTGAATGGGGAGGCAGACTGTGCTTTCATTGGGTTGGGATCTAGCTGTTGCTCTAAGTAGATTACATATAGATTTACCATTGGACTGGTAAACTCCACTAACTTCCATTAAGTCAGTCCTTTTGCCTTCCAGAGGGAACTGAGGTACAGATCAAGCCTTCACATTCAGATCTTGAACGCCCCAATGCTCATGACACAAGCTAGGCTGAGTGTCCAGCAAAGATTGCTTAAACTACAGATTTAATTCCCAGGCAGGGTTTACCCAAGGAGACAGCCAGAGATCTTTCACAGTCTGGGAGCTGCAAGAAAAGGAGAAACAGCATTATACCCTGCTCTTTCTTATCCTTTGGGCAGACATAGGCAACTGCACAGTTCTGCCCCATGAGGAAGGTCACAGAGACAGGATGAAGTGTCACAAGGCGGATGAGAGATGTTGTCAAAGATCTGACTCCCTCTTTCAGAGGAGCTATTTTTTCTTTTTTTTGGTTTGGTTTTTTTTTTTCCCCATTTGGAAAAAAACAGAAGTCCTTGTATCTGATATGCATGGGAAAGATCTGCCAGGGAATTATTCCAGGTACCATCACCATGATGAACTGGCATGTGTGAAGGGGGCTGCAGTGTGAGATGTCTACAAGTGAAAATCTCTCTTGCAAACAACTCCTATTTTTACTGAGGAGACCAATCCCCCCTCTACCAACCAGGGAAACTTTGAAAGCTCATACTTTTGACACAATTATCAGGACAGGGTAAAGGGTGGGAACTCAGAAGTGTTTCGTGAGACTAGCTTTCCATTGCTCTTGGCATTTCCTTACAAGAAGCTGCTATTGCCAGCAGGGGGCTATAGACTGCAAGGAACAAATGAAACAGGGTGGAACAAAGGAACTATTCCTGACCTCATGTGGCAGATGAAGAACTGAGAAGCACAAAATGACCAAGGTTCTGTCCGATAGAAAGCCTTGGGGAAGCCAGGAGTCTTCCTAGTGATCCCTTCAGATGATCATAGAATCATAGAATGGTTTAGGTCGGAAGGGACATTAAAGATCATCTAGTTCCAAGCCCGCTGCCATGGGCAGGGATANAAAGCTGGTATCCATGTTTGGGATCGCTCCAACCCAGGTGCCTGCCCTTACACTTGGCCTTGTTGAACTTCATGAGGTTCACACAGGCCCACCTCTCAAGCCTGTCAAGGTCCCTCTGGATGGCATCATTTGCCTCTAGAGTATCAACCACACCACTCAGCTTGGTGTTATCCGCAAACATGCTGAGGGTGCACTCAATCCCGCTGTCCATGTTCCCAACAAAAATGTTAAATAATACTGGTCCCAATACGGACACTTGAGGGACACCACTCATCACTGGTCTCCATGTGGACACTGAGCCATTAACTGTTTGAATGTGACCATCCAGCCAATTCCTTATCCACTGAGTGCTCCACCCGTCAAATCCATGCCTCTCCAATTTAGAG
>VYXH01008808.1:64358-81209 GCA_013397275.1 Burhinus bistriatus
GAAACTAAACTACCTTAATGAAATATTAATAATAAAACAATAAAAAGAAAATAATGAAATATACACAACTGTATCAAGCTCCCAGGATGACGATCATGTTGCTGCCGGGCACTGGAGAAGTCCCAGACTGGACTCAGTGATGGATGGGAACTGGATTCTGGATCTGGATTCAGGATCGGGATCAAAGGCAAATGAGCAGACAGAGTCCTCCTCAGATGCCAGCCACTGAAGAAAGAAGGCTGACCCTTTGATGCCTCAGCTTTTATACTAAGCATGAGGCAGATGGGATGGAATACCCTGTGGATCAGTTTTGGGTCACCTGTCCTGTCCACTCCTCCCCGCAGGTGCCAGCCCTCTATGCTTTTCTGCCTTGGACCCTCCAACAAGGCAAATAACAAAGTTGGCTGCCCTTGGTTGTTATAGCACTAAGTATAAGCAAGAGCCTCTCTGCATACCATTCCTTGGCATCAACAATAAACATCGGTCTTACCACTCTGAGAGTGAACAGTTTCTGCACAACATGCTGTTAATTTCAGCAGTTAGAAGAGGCCTAGCTAAAAAGCAAAATTACTGAACAAAATTGGTCCTGTTTTGCCTCAAACCAGGACAGGTGGGCACCTGGCATCCGGCCAGGGTCAACCCACTGCACCTTCCCATACTGTCATTGATGAGGGAAGATGAAATTTGTCTCATCCAAATATTAGTTTATTAAAAAAAAAAGTGGCAAGAGGCAGAATTAGGAACTGTCAAAGTTGTGCAATGGCTTGAGCTCTGACTGATTTCCTAGTTGTTTCATAAATGAAACAGTAATTTTTCTTCTGCTATAAGCCTGACATAACTGATACATTTATTTGTTTTAAACACAGCGACTAAGGGCATTGTCAGCTCTGATGTGTCCTGCATATTATCTAGTGAAAAGCAAATTCTTTTTTTCCTGTCATTCTTGCTCTTTTCAAGGCATCAGTTTAATCCTTTAATAAATATGTAAATACACATATCTGGGTTCTCTTAGAGATGTAGCCGGAGTGAGTACTTATGGTACTTGCACTGCTTCTTCAAGGAGTGGTGCAGGAACTTCCTCCTCAGATGTAGCTAGCTCAGCTAGCCCAGCACTGTACCTGCTGTCTTTTGGCCCAGTGGTGATTAGCAGATGCAGAAACCCAGGATATATGCAGAATGAACTTTCTTGGACCTATACCCTTTGAGTTTGTTTGACTTAAAGCTGCTGGAATGCCAGTAGGATCTGGTGACTTGAAAGATTTGCTTTATGATTCTTTTCATACATGGAGATGGCAGCAGCACTTGATCACCGCTCATCTGTTGCTATTTGCTGCACTTCTGTGTGCTCTAGTAAAGCAGGGCTTGCTAGAATAAGCCCATGCGGAAGCAGTTCCAAGTTTTCCCTTACTGCAGGGAAGCAAAAGCTCTGTAATTTATGCCTACCCCTTATCTTAACTGTAACTGGGTGATTCAACAGTAGGAGAAGCAGGAGGAAAAAAAAGATAAGAAAGCCTCATCTAATAGGGTTTAGCTCTGCTTTTGGAGGAGGCATCTCCAGATGGTAGCTCAGCATCGCTCCATGAGAACAGTTTTCTGAATTTCATGGAGAGTAGGTCTAGAAGGGAAACTCATGAATGAATGATTGCATCCATTTCAGAATCTGACAGCAGTCTTTTGAATGACTTCTGCGGAGCTTCAAAATCTCCTTAATCCTGCAAAGTATTAGGAAGCAGAATATTCTTCAAATTTCGCCCTTTTCCATAGCAGTTTTTACTATTTCTAGAACCCTTTCTGTTGTATTGCCAGGTCCCGCTTTGTACTCTCCATTTTAGATGCACTCATCTGTTTCGTCTGTTCTCAGGATCATATGAGAACTGATGTATTCAACAACTCAAAGAGGCTAATAAGGAATCCTTTTCAATGTACGGCGGTGTTCTTCCAAAGTGATCTCTCTTTAAGGCATCTCCTTGATGTTAATCTTTCTGAGTTTTTGTGCTGATTATTTTTATTGGGTTTTCTACAATACAGCACGGCTTACAATAAAGGTTATAAATTTTGCTATTTGAAACTGATGTTAATGCGATGAAGCAGTTATGAGAACATCTGGATATTAAGCAAGTTACAGCTTTTTGGTATCAGTTAGCTAACATCTGTTCCAGGAATGGAAAATGAGCGAGAGTTTCTAGGAGGGGGGGGAAAAAAAAGGAAGGAAACAGAAACACCACCATCAAAAGCCAAAACCAACAAAACTTGAGTTCTTTGGAGTATTTTGTTCAGGGTATGTCTTCTACCTAGCACAGGGTGCCGATGCTTGAGATTCCTGGGTGCTACCATAATCTACATGCTTGTAAAGCTAAATTTGCATGGCCCTGCAACTAGCGGCACCATTTTTTTGGAACATGAGACCTGGGACTGAGTGGATTGCTCCATATACATTGGATTTCATGATGAGAGATACTTCTGGCTTGTGCAGTAGGGGAAGACAACTGATCAAACTCAGTTCCTCTTCCCATTTTGTGCTGATTGTTCATTCACAATGTTGTAGGATGTTGTCCTCCTGCTTAGCTTTCACAGCCCAACAACCTCAGAGGTTCTTCATCTTCTACCTTTCTGTGGGCAAGTCCTGTCTGGTCAGGGGGAAAGGCTTGTTGTGAGACAGTGAGAAAAGGAATGGTGGAGTTAAACTTACAGAAAAGATTCAAAAGGAATGTGAAAATGTCCAGTAAAAAAACTAATAACGGACGGAACAAGTGGAAGGTCATAAACTCATATTGATAACATATTACTGGGTTTTGTTTTGTTTTCTTTTATACTACTGTTACATTGAGGAACCCAAATTATGGGGGCTCATTAGGCTGAGTGCTGCATGGAGACAGCAGTGAGAGACCTCCCAGCCCCAAACTGCTGCTGAACTAGGAAATGCAGCATACATTTAAGTGTGTCCATCTGTTCAATGGTAGAGCTTGGAAGGCTACTAAAAGTTTCAGAACAAAGGTTAAACTTGTTCTGGGATAGTGAGCCTGCATATGTGGAAATATTTTCACTAAAAGGACTGAGGAATTTAAAGATAATCATCATTATTTACTGGTATATTTACCTGCTCATACCTGTTAAGGGTATTTTGAAGGGAACAGTGTTAAAAAAATAAACTGAGGGTGAGAACCAGAACTAAACCCTTTTGCTTCTCATATGTAGCTGTGCAAATGTCAAAGTCTAGAAACTGAGTAGTGAATCCAGTGGATGATGGATATGCTGTATGTCTTCCACTCTGCTGATATCAGGTCTGGATACAACATGCAGAAGTTGGGCTCCTTAGAACTGTGATCCGAATTAGAGCACAAGGTCTTGCCAAGACTCAGCCAGCCAGCTGGAAACTCTCAGGATGGAGGAAACACATTTGAAATCCCAGCTCCACCTGGAATTTCAGTTCTTTCTCAGTCTTCAAATCCTGAATGAGCAACCCTCCTTGAGGACAGGTGATTCTACAATCTTCTGTGAAAAACTGCGCTGTTTTCGTTTACAGAATAGCAGAAGATGGTAGTGCTACTCTTCAGCTGGTTCTGTAATAGTTTAGGAGTTGGTTCACTCACTCATGAAGTGAAAAACTTGGACCCAATGCCTCATCAACTTAAGGGGCTATGAGGCTGTATCTGTCATACACAAGGAGAGTCCTTAACTACAAACCTACAGACTTGTTTAGGGAGAGGCAATTTCCACTTACCTGTTGGGAGAATGTGCCCCATGCAATAAAGAAATTCAGCTTCACAGTGACAGCAAAAAGAGGAAGAAAAGGACCTTCATTCTGTCATCTACTTGTTAGGGTATTTATCTAGCAAACAAGCACTTTTTATTCTGCTCCCACTTTCAGGGATAAATCTGTATTTTTACTTCATATAAAATACTGTAAGAGCTTCGTTGTGGCTATAATGGTGTATTTCATCTGTGCTTTCATCTTTAAAATGAATCAAGAATTCGGCCACATGATGAATAAATTATCATATGCTTCTCATATAATTTTCCTGTTTCACCAGAGTGCAGTTCTCTGAATTAACCTTTTATGTACCACAACTTTCTACATTGAGCAAAAAACGTGTTTCCCTGCTTTGGACACATTTCTATAGTAACACCAAGTGTAAACTGTTTTTCTTACTGCTTTTGGTAACTCTGCAGTGTATTTCTATCAGCCTTGGAGCTCATTGAATAAAACTCTTTATGCCCAAAGGATGGGAGACAGACTTCTCAATATACTATTTCTGTGCTGGGAAGTGCTACATGTACAAGGGTGATTAAAGCACATTATAACTGATGCACAATGAACTGTATAAAATACTGATTTTCTGACACAGACAACTCGGTTAAGAGGTGTGAATAAGGAACAGGTGAATTAAGCACAAAACCATTTCTATCCAGAATTTATGGAGTACAACTGACTGGCAGCATGGTATTTCTCTCACAGGCTTTCAGAAATGGTTTGTCTTGGGGAAGGAGCACAAAGACATAACTAAAGTAGTTTAGGAAGAGTATGAGACCAAATGACACACAGAAACTGCTGTTCTATGCCTATTTCTTCAAAAGCATCATGGAAAAAAAAGAGCATATTATCAAATAATTTTACACTACTTTTATTATGAGAAATGTCTTCTACGGAATAATTTCAGATGATTAAATATTGTTTCTGCATGATACACATAAATAGGTTTTTCCATCGTTATGGTATTTATGAAGACAGATGATCTATCATTTCTGTAGCCAAGATAAAAAACTTCCAAGTGTACCTATGAACCTTGGCTAAACAAATCTCTATATTTACTACTGAGCTATTAATAAAATGTGTATTTCTAGTTATGAATATACAAACTTTTTGAAGATTTATGGGTAATTTCTAACACATATTGCTGGGAAAGCTGCCAAAAATATTTCTTCCTAAACAAACCACAAATTGCTATTGTCAAAAAGAAAGTGAAGTGATATGCCTATGACAGTAATATTGCAGCTTTGTACCTTATTATTAAAAATAAGACTAAATTGTTTCGTGAGTGCCAGAGCTCATGAAGCCCGATCTATGACTGATCTCAGTCCTTCATGCGCTAGGTGCACTAGGTACACCACTTCACCTCTTCTTCCCACAATACTTTCAGTACTGAAGTAATCCTCTGCTTCCTCTCTGACCCGAAAATAACAGTACTTTTCTTCTGCAGGTTCTAAGTCTCTCTTATATCCCTCCAAATTTCTTCTTCCCTCTTTAATGTTGGCTGGCTAAGAAAGGGAATGAATGGCCTGGGGTAGTGAAGCTGATTGGCCAACAAACGTTAAACAGAAAGTACAGGTATTAAAATCATACTGTTTTCTTCTTATAGGTACAAATTACAGCCTTCACTAACACAACTGAATTTATAGAAATATCATACCTTTGAGACTTCAGTCTCTATCAGATTTTCTTGAAACTGATCAAGAAATTAAACGTTTTGAGGATAAGAAATGTGGACAGATACTATCAGCATGATGCCTATGAAAACAAAGCTTAGGGGAGGAAAGCTGAAAATCTTTAATGTACTGTATGAAAACAGTCTGTGGAACAGTAGATTATGCTATATGTTTTACAGCTGTATTTCAGAATAATTGATTGACCTGTTGTTTTGTCCGTGGGAGTCTTTGTGATCCAGTCAAAATCTGAATTAATTCATCAGCATCTTATCTGAGTTCACTGACTGGGCTTTACATTTTACCATAATTTTATTCCAAACTAAAATCTTGTAGTTTATTCTAGCTTCATAAAATGCCTGTGTAGAAATTACAGACATGTTACTTCAGTGGTGGTCTTTTAACTATTAATTTTAGTATCATTTGGGTATTACTTCCTTTCTGGAAAGTCATCAGCACAGGCTTCTATTTAACTCTGGTGGCCTCAGTGCAATCACTATTCTTATAGTGGTTCATACAACAGTAAGATACAAGTAATGTGCTTCAAATATTAATACAGCTGTGGGATTCCTTTAAAAACTTCATGTCTGTTCTTTAAATCAACACAAACCCCAATGCAGAACTCAGCAGGTGTGAAGCTACAGAAGGCAAAACCAAGGCCTGAAATGTCTACATTAAAGTCTGCCAATCAAAACCACAGACTGCACTGCTCTGTAAAAAAAAGATCATGGAGTCTCAGATTTCCTTTCAGACTCACAAGCACCTGATCACTCTCTAATTCTAGTGAGGAATATAGAGTTGCCTATGCAGGAATCCTTGTAATCGAGATAATGAGAAAATGTCTAGTCTTTTCCTGTCTAGAAGGCTTTTGTTCAAACTAAGTGACATTTTTTTCTACTTCAGAAATTTGTATTTTGTTGAGAATCTAATCAAGTTACAGATAATTAAAAGATTAATTTAGTGTTGAATTTGCCAATTGCAAGTTTACAGTAGTTTTACATGAACTCTGAGTATTTTGTTTGCCATTCACATTGTTTTCATCACACAGGTTTCATCGCATCACAGAAGAATAACTAAAATGCTTGGTAATTACTTTCAAAATAGTAAGGGGGGTATAACTTTAATCTGTTTCTCTTGTTGGAAGTGAAAAGTGAGATACGAAAAAAAGGTTTTGTTGAAGCAGCACAGATCATGGACACAAATTAGTGACAATTAGAAAGTGTGTTTTTGTAATTTCAGGTTACTTTAAAAATCACATTGTGCACTGAAATACTTTAGTTTGAAGTGTATATCTTCTGTGGGACTAGAGTTCAGGGATCTCTCGGTTTCTGCTATAGAGCAGGCTCTGAAGTCATTCTTTATCTCCCCAGATGAATCAGGGCCTCCAGTACTATTTCAGGTGATCTTTTCCATTTTTTTCCCAAATTAAATGTTACCTCAGTAGGAACAAAACACTTGTTTCATACAGAAACGATCCAAGCATTTATGATTATTTCAAATTGTTTGCCCTTCCCCTCCCTTTTCTCTCCCCCTTTTTTTTCCCCAGCCAGAATTATTGTAAAAAATTGATCTGCATTTCAGAAAAGCAGTCGGTTCCCCTGAAATTGTGCCATTCAGCAGATGCAGTGATCAGAGAAAAGAAAGTGACCTGCCTCTGCCGTGAATTGAGTAAGATAAGAATTTGGGCAAGAGCCCACGAGGGTTTGTATGATGATGTCTTCTTTCAGCCTCATATTTTCAGCTGTATCTAATAGCCAGTGAATGAAATCATTCGAGCCTGCAGAACTCATTAGAAGGCTTTAGTAAGCTTTTGGCTGTAGACCTATACTGGTGATAATTAGTACTGGCAATCTATCTGGGTATTAACATGTTTGGTTTTCAATGACAGAGGCATTGACGCACACTTAGAAGATAACTGGTAAGACTTGCATAGTATTTTCTGAAGAAACTGCTCCTTTTCAGCTCTGCAAGACTGTGTTATAAATAGTACTGAGCCTAGAAATATTTCTGTTTCTTATCAGGCTTCAGATACCATAATTACAATGCTTCTTATAGCTCTGCAGCTCTTTTAATTTTCAGGATGGGGTAAGACCATGAATAAAGATGAAAACGTATCAGACAAATTCACAGGTCTTGATTCAAAACAATTATCTTTGAATGAATACTGCTTTTATTTTGCTCAAGGTGTTGTGTGTGGTAGTGTATTGATGTGACTTTTTAAGAAGAATTTGAGGAAAGCTTCCTAAGATTACAGACTTTTCAGTTCTCTGAAAAAAAAAAATGTTAAAAAAAATATTTTCCTGTGTTTAGGGCTGATATGAGGATATGATGGAGTACCTGTTGCAAGGACAAGGAGAGAAGGATGGCATAAACTACCAGTGGTCTGAAAAACTGCACACTGACTTTCTCTGGATGGGAAACTGATGCCTTGAATATTTTGATTTGCTTGTCATACCTTTCTGCTCTGATGACACCCATTAGTATGATCTCAGACCTTCTCAGGTGCTGGATATCTCCATGGTTCTCTAAGGCCAGCAGGAGCAGTAAATGATAAATAAGGCAGCAGTGGGCTGTAATGACTAATAGTAGCCTAGAAGCTACCTAGAGCACTTATGAAATAGTTGCTTGGATGCTCTGTGTCCTGACTGCAGGACGGTCTAACTCTTCTGCAACTCTGCCAGAAAGTCTCTTCAGTGAGCCTAACAGCAATAGGAGCAATGGATTTGTCTCAAATTGTATTGCAGCTGATCACTAGACTAATTGCCCTAAAATTTTAACTCTTACTCTTTTGTCGGGGTCTGATGTGCAAAGGTGAATCCTGATTAAGAAGTGTGTCTCTCTCTGTGTTGTTTATTGCTGTATCTGGAATATATGCTGGTATACAATGAAACTTTCTTTCTGCAGCAATTCAGTGCCAGCAAAACATAGAATGTGACATCTGAGAGACAGCGTCCTTTCTTCTTGCCTTCCAGTGACGGCATGTCAAAATAATGATGCATGCAGTGTATGTAGTGAACAGAATAAGCGTTACTGGCAAGCAGTTACAAACGTGTAATATAATGGTTCTGCTATAAAATCTTTAATGCATTACCCTCACCATGCCACTTTGCTCCTCTGGGTGTGCTTGAAAAATTTCAGCTTGTGGTGCATTATGGATGCTTTGTAAATGCATATCTGTCAAATCGCTGAGTAAGTACTGAAGGCAGAGGGGGTGGGAAGAAGGCTTGTTATGTTTGTGACTGACACGAAACGAAAAAGTTTAGCCTTTACAATTCTTAATTAACTCTGTGGTCAGTCATATTAGTGCTCATGATTCTTAGGCAATTCTTCCTGTTTCAGATGTGTTTTTACTTAATATTCCCATCATACGAGAGACTGTACTAGAAGTGCTGGAGAGTGTCCTCATGCTGCACAAGTGTGTGCGTCATAGTGATATGTGCTGTTAGCTCAGAAAAAAAAAAAAAGAAAAAGAAAAAGTGCTACTATGAAGCTAATCAATCTGAGAGAAGGGCAGGACTTGGAAGATAGGGTACAGCTCTGCACTAGTACTGCATTGTGCTTTAGGGGCCCTGGGCCAGCATTGCTGTCAGCACAGCATTGCACTGCTCCACAGGAGCACACCAGACCTCTCCAGCGTGCTTCAGAGTACTCTCTGCCATGCTCTGCTGCACAAGATAGACCTGACTCAAGTCACTGCTCATCCTGGCAAACCACCTTGGCCACCAGAGTAGGCTGGCTGCAGCCCATATTTGATAGAGCACTGCTCATTTCCTAAGAGATAATGCTGATGTCTTGCAGCACGAAATTATGCTGCATGCTTTTTCTTTAGCTTTTTTCCTCACAGGCACGTACGCTGGAGGGAAGGGGATGCATTAACATAATTTGAATATCTAGTGCTTCTAATGAGGATAAAATGGTAAGAATTATCAACACTCATTGTTCAAAGTATATGCTAAATGCTAGTGTGGATTAAATGAAAAATCCCTCCATTTTGTATTCCAGACATGTCGCTCTGCTTTCGGTCCATTTTATAAGGGTGACATCCTGCTGAAGACACTGAAGTTCTTGTTGACTGAAAAATGATGAAAGAGAGGGCAGAAGCTGGTATTTCATGTTTCCTAGTGTCCTGGTTTCATTGGGATAGAGTTAATTTTCTTCCTAGTAGCTGCTGTGATTTGAATTTAGTATGAGAATAGTGTTGATAAAACATTGTTTTCATAGAAACATAGAATGGTTAGAGTTGGAAGGGACCTTAAAGACCATCTAGTTCCAACCCCTCTGCCATGGGCAGGGACACCTTCCACTAGAACAGGTTGCTCAAAGCCCCGTCCAGCCTGGGCTTTGGTTGTTGCTAAGTGACATTTGTATTAAGTCAAGGACTTTCTCAGCTTCCCATAGAAGCTGAGAGGGAGCATAGACAGGACGAACTGGCCAAAGGAATATTCCATACCATAGACGTCATGCTCAGTATAAAAATGGGGGTTGGCCAGAGGGGCAGGAATCAGCAGAAACTCCAGACAGGCTGGGAAATCAATCATTGGGTGGTGAGAGCAATTGTATTGCATCACTTTCTTTTGTATATTATTTTACCATTATTATTATTTTTCTATTCTGTTACTGTTCAATTAAACTGTCTTTATCTCAACCCATGAGGTTTTTTTCTCCTTTTTCTTCCTTTTCTCCCTACCCAGCTGTGGGGAGGGAGAGGAGTCCGTGAGCAGCTGTCTGGTCCAAGTTGCTGGCTGGGGTTAAACCACAACACCCAGAAATAGAAAGACACGTGTTTTTTTGCAGTATGAATACTATCAAGGGTTTCTGTGTTTAGTGCAAACATTGTTCCATACTAGTGGAAACCTATAGCACACTGATGTTTTTAGGCAGCAGATGTGGGAAGCAACCCAAGAATGATTCAGGAGTTGTACAGATTCCCGCTTCTGTCTTGTCTGTTGAGACTGTGTCTTATTAAATACTTCCAATGATAGAGTGTGAAAGGGTTAATCTTAACACCTGGTTTTGGAAAAATAAACATAGAATGGACAGGTTTGTACCTTTGGCACAGCATGTTGTGAGGTTAGTTAGAAAAGGGGAGATCTGCTTCTCATACCTTTTTTAGGATAATTTCTATTAAACTGTACTGCATTTCTGTTCAGCTTATTTGGTTTCATTACTGTTAAAATTGTAATGGTTGCAGAATATTGTGAAACTAATTGGTCTGATTGTACTGTCTAAGTTTAATAAATGCAATGGTAAACAGTTTGCCTAAATTTAATTTAAGGAGTACCTTAGATGCTCTGCATTTTAGTAATCTGTTTTTAAAACGCATAGAGTGTCTATTAAATTTATTACTTATGAATATTACTTTTTAAGAGCATGGCACTTTGGAATTCTCAGCTTTAGAGAGAATAACATGACTGGTGAGAAAATGGTTGCTTTTTTTTTTTTTTTAATTTCTGCTTTTTTTCTCATTGGCAACAAACATCCATGAGAACATTTCTGAAGGTTTGTAAGGGGTAGGGAATACGCCCCAGGGAAGCACCTGTCTTGAATATCTGTTTTTAAAAAATCCAGCTGTCTCAGAGCAGGTCTCTGGAGGGAGATAGCTCAGTGAAGAAGATGCTTGAAGAGTAGGCTTCCTGGCAGTGTGAGACTCACTGATTCAGTGCAATTCTGCAAGGGTATGAAGAAATCTCTTGTTTCACAAGGCATATGGTACAGTTTCCTAGCTTGAGTAGTTGCAGTTTCTATCTGAAATCAGTTTCTCAGCTGCAACACTGTCTTTGCTTTCTTGATCCGATTCTGTTCTCTCATATAAGAAGCCGTTAAATGTATTTATGTACATCCTGCATGGCTATAAAGACTAGAAGTAAACCAGTACAGATTCTGTTTTCCAAAGTATTTATTTTAATTCTGCATTAAAAAGAAAATGTTTGGAAGATCACTCTTATGATACATTATGGGACAGAGGTCCCATTCATAACCTATATCCCATGCTGCAATGGTCAACAACACGTTGATCAGAGCGTTCTCTAATGTGATGCAGTGATCCAGGTTCCTGGTGACATGTCAGTCTTTCACAGCCAGCACCAAACTGTTGTCTGAAGGCTCTTTGTCTCTATGTATGTCTCTCCTGTTTGGCTCTCTGGTATCAGGATGTTTTAAGAACTTGTACATACTTTGTTTACTAGAAGAAGGCTTGATAAAAAAAAAAAGAAATTTCTGGCCAATTGGAATAAAGAATTTCTTGGAAAGTTGATTACACTATACATGATCTTCTCACCAGGCCTTTCCTTACTTTTCACTCTTCCCCTTCCTTGGATACCTCAGGAGGTATGCTTCAGTGAAAACACATTTGCAAATTAACAGTAAACTCCACCTTCTAACACAGTTTTTTTTCAAAGGCACATGTCTGTTCGAGGCAGGTATTTGTGGATCTCAGCTTCTCTCTAAAGATTGATCTTGATTTCAGCATTTGTTCTGCAGGATTTCAGAAGGCTGGGTAGTTTGTCTCCTGCTTCTCGTGTGCTGCAGAAAATCTGTCACATCTGCCCTTGCATAGTCACAGATGGTAGATGATCACCACCTGGTGAGTTTGGAACAGCTCAGTGAGGCTTGTCCTCGATGATCAGGGTCTTAAACAACTTCAGTTCTGTGTGAAGTGAAGGAACATCCCATCATGCAAATGAAAGAAAAATCTTGGTCCATACCACGTTTTATTTCCAGTTGTTGACAGTTCATTTTCACTTTTCCCTTTGAACCACAAAAGGTTAGTCACCTAGCTTATTGAAGTGTAGTCACAAGGAAGAAACTTCCTTAAACAATTCACTTGTCATTTTTCACACTCCAGCCTTGTAACAGGAACAATTACTTTTGTCCATGACTGAATCGAAATCTGGCAGGTAGGTGCTTTTATATAAGGAAAAAGGTATTTCCTATAAAATGTGAGATTTCCCATGTAGAGACAGAAGTGCAGCCAGGACTGGGGCTGCAGTGGGATTTGTTGCTCCCAGCTGGAGTCTAGGGCAAACACACGGGGACTGTAGTAAGATTAGGATGTCCTCTTGTATATAAGTCTCTTCCAGTTTTCTGTTGTCAGTACAGCTGCTGTCTTTCCACTTTGTTTTCTACCACCTCACATGACAACTAAGTTCCTGTAAGGCAAATGATAGACATTGATATAAATTTATTTATTGTGGTAGAGCTGGACCAATTTGTACTCTCTGGAGGGGTGGCCTTTTATACATGGATACATCACATCTTGCACAATTTTATCACTGACATTTTGGTTCCTGTAACAAATAAGCATCTTGGAGCTGACCTTTTTCATGAAGCAAACTTCCAAGTATCACCATCTGGATATCTCACTCTCTTTCTAAAAGAACATATAGGCCAATGAAACAAAAAAGTGATTAAATGTTGAAAAAAAAGAAAAAAGAAATGTCATATGACAAAATTCTGTTTATATTTAAACAAAAGTTTTTAAACATCTTCTATGGACGCCTAGGTATCTTCATTTAGAACATCTTCTCCCTTATTTTTGGTTCTTTGGGAAAGCATAGTGCATTTTCTATACCTTTGCACCAGGACTACAGACGTACTATTGATGTTTATAAGGTCTAAATCTCTTCCGTTTTTCATTGTGCAAAAAAATCTGTATAATATATGCTCTGTTGCTGTGTCTGCATACACCTTTTCACTCAACTGTGAATATGGTAAGCAAGATAAGCTATTCAGAACTCTGTCTGAACTAATTTTTCTTAAAGACAAACCATAAACTTGACATGATACTACTAGGTTTCTAGTTCAGTGTATTACATATATGATGAGTTTAAGAGCACTGGAGTCTTTGAAAGGAATTATCCTTTTCATTGGGTTTTCAATTTGAACCTACTTTGTCAGCTGAGCTTCGGAGGGTTCTCATTTGTTTCCGTTTTCCTCAAATCATCATCAACAAAATCCAGTTCGTTTCAGTGGGGCTGAACACAGGCTGACTGAGAAGGTGGCATGTGTTGTCTTATGGCTTCACAGATCATGGCTTTATGCATATATACAACAATGGCTATGAACTTCTAGTATGCAAATGGATGGAAGAGACTGTTATCTCAGATGCCAGGGGAAGTTTAGATTGGATAATAGGAAAAATTTCTTCACAGAAAGGGTTATCAAGCATTGGAACAGGCTGCCCAGGGAAGTGATGGAATCGCCATCCCTGGAGGTATTTAAAAGATGGGTAGACATGGTGGGACATGGTTTAGCAGTGGTTTTGGCAGTATTATGTTGATGGTTGAACTCGGTGATCTTGAAGGTCTCTTCCAACCTAGGTGATTCTGTGATTCTATGCTCTAGAAATACAGATGTGGGTCAGCTCATTTTTTTCCAGCAGTTTTCACTGGTTTCTTACCTTCTTCACACTCCTATTTGCTGCCAGGAAGAAAATCCTTTTCCAAGGATTATGCCTTGGTATGGAAATGAATGCTGCAGAGGTCACTAAATTAATTCCTCTAGGTGTTAGGTACTGTTCATCTAAAGAAGGTATATTTGTAAAAATTTCCATATAGGAACAACATTGTTATCATAAATAGGACCAGGACTTCATTCAAAGAGCCAAATGTACAAATTCACCTGCTGATAAAGAACATTTATGCTTCTACTCTTTGCTCCCATGTAAGTCAGTCTGGCCTCAAAGCTTATGTCAGCAAGATTGTTTCCTTCACTGAGTTGCGGGGAACAGGAAAAATGTGTCTTTTTGCAAGTCAGTAACAGTTGTCACTTGATTCAGCAATGAGATTTGGCTGTGGATCAACTTATTCCCAGTTATGACACATTGAATACAAAACTATTTTCAGCCATCATTCAAACACATGACTTTGCCATCTTCGATGCAGAACTAAACTAATTCCTTTTTATGTTGCAAAGGAGAAGGTAAAAAAGCCTTGAACAAGTCAGTTGGCACCCTTCCTACACACTCCTTCTGCCATCTCCTGTGTGACAAAGGTGAACTTATTGTCACTACCTCTCTCTGACTGACTTGGATGGGAGATGTAATAAAAGTGCAAATGATTAAAACATACTCCATCTGATATACTGAGACATACAGGCAGCTTTGGCAAAGGTGATATGATCTGTAATTGAGCATGTACATAATAAACTTCTGGTATATTTATGGAAGAACAAAAATACTTGACTTCACCAATTTAAATGTCTTTATTTTATTAGTTAAGGTGGAAAATTCATGTGTTGTGGTGTTTTAACATACAGGAGGTTAACATTCAGGACAGGGCTGTGAGAAGAGAGCTCTATACATTAATATCCAGTTAAAGCAAGCAGTCCAAAAACAAGCCATGGGTGATTGAATGGGATTATGAATCAGCAAGACAGACTTCATTTAGCAATTCTGTTGTTTATGAAAATGATAAAAACACCTGTACAGGGAAGGACATCTATTACCCACTCTGCTGTCATCTGTTTAATAACCTTTGCTGTAAGACTTGAGCACTCCCCATTACATTTGGAAGTTGTAATGTGGAAAAAAAAGAAATAAAAAAATCCATAGCTCTTCAAGCTTTGGCAACTTCCTCCGACTCTGAATAATTGGTATATTTTGGCATTTTTTAATTTTATAGATGATACGTATTGTTAGGGCAAATAGTCACTTGCCAACACGTCTGTACAAATAAATAAGCATGTAGCCCTTTTCTTCTCATTATTGAATACCAGCTGTATAATGCATTGTGCTGTACATAGCAAACTGGATATAATAACTGCTTCTTCTCTTGGGCAGATGTGAAGGAACTGGCTGGGAATTGAGAGAAGCTCTCTCCATGTCCCCAGACATGCCTGGTCCTATCACTGAGCCAGTGCAAAGACGAAAGTTATTGGACCTTTTGTCTAGATTTGCACACCTTGTATGTTCTGGGACCAAGATGACTAAACGAAGCCTATACATGTTACTTCATATTCTCCCAGTGAGGGTGTATTTCATGCTGTTATGGGTTGACTGTGTGCCTAGTGAAAGGCATGGAAGTCAGTGCGATGGGCACTACACCAGTCCTGGGTATAAGTCAGTATAAACAGGATCCAGCTATGGGTGAGGGACAGTCATAAGAGATACTAGAGACCTTCAACTCTCGCTTGGGCCAGGGAGCTTTCAGCGCTGTTGGAAATCTCTGTTTTGATGCCTCCCTGGCTTTGCTGAGTATCACAGGGATGCTAAGGACAAGAGTATAACCCTGGATTAGGCCTCGCCTGTCTTTTCTTGGTTTTACTTCTGACAGTGCCAGCTCCTTTGGAGGCAGACCGAAGAATACAAAGGTGGGATAAGCTGCCCCCATATAAGTTTGATGTTTCTGAAATCTGGTGATTGCATTGGTGCAGAGAGCATTATATATGCTAAGGTGATGCACGCTCTGTAGTCTTATAAGGCTTTTGTGATCACATTCCTTCTTCAGAACGCAACCTCATTTTTAATCCAGCTTCATTACATGATTAACTCACTCATTTGCTGCTGTTTAGTTCTTCTTCTCTATCATGACTTTACTCAGAATTTTAAAAAATGCGTGCTGATTGACTTAATGGGTATCCCTGCCCAAAAAAGACACATTTAATTCTGAGTAAATTTCATGGGTAATGCTTCTTCCGCAAAGTCAACAGTATGCTCTGCTGAACTGAGCTTATTAATGTCTGATTCTACATGAATCAGAGCTTAGCTCTGCCAGTTTTCTAAGCAGTTTAATTACTAGGAGAGCACCTCCACCTCCTCTGGTCACTCAGAGTTTTATGAACACTTCCTTAATATTTGCAGGACCTTTTGGTGTAAGAATTACTATGGCCATAAGTAGCAGAATCAGACTCTGGGTTCTATTTATATTCTTGTTTTGTATGGACTTTGATTAAATCAGCAGTGAGGGCTCTGTTGATGGTTGCATTAGATCTTTTTCTAATAAAATATAATGGCTCATTTTCTGAGTTTACATAACCCTGGCGTAAAGATGGTGCAGAATACAAGTTTCTTCCTAAGCAAACAGATTGTTTGTGAATTATGCTGCTTTCAGAATTAATAAAAGAAAATTCATCTGAAACTAATAGAAAAATAGCTGTTGTGAGTGCAGGCTTTTAGATAGTTACAGCACTACTGATTTCTAACTGTTGGGAAATTCTACAATTTTATGTAATTTTATGGGCAACAGATATTAACTGTGAGATTAACATCAGTCTTATTGAAGCAAAATATGTGTCTTAATGCTTCCTTTTAAAAGGAGTTTTTGGATGTTAATCTCCAAAAACTTGGAGCACAGGAGGAGGTCCTGTATAGTTCATCTGTTATTTCCCTAATCTTTTACTTACTAGCAAAAAACATTGAACATGGGGATTTTTGACGTATATGAGTGATTGCTGCTGAGCCCCTGAATAGGGTCTAGATATAAAGGAGATTGC
>VYXH01008808.1:81393-95634 GCA_013397275.1 Burhinus bistriatus
GGTTTTTGTTTTTTTTTTTTTTTGGTGTGGGGGGTTGGTGTTACTCCCAGATCTCAGTTTCGTCTCTTGCATTTCTGCAGATAACTGTAAAACAAACATAAAAAGCAAGAAATGAAAAAAAAAAAGTNGGGAAGGGAAGGGAAGGGAAGGGAAGGGTAAACGGACTGACTCAAATGCCAACTCCATGAATGCCCTCCCTCTGCTGTAACTCGTAACTCACATGAAGTTAGCTTTGCAGTCTGCCACAAAGAATCCCCTTGTTATTTCTCCATGGAGTGAGAGACATTCAAAGAAAAAGTCTCATCTGGAGAAATATTTCCTTCTAGTACTTTCCTTTTTTCTTACATCAAGGAACATCAAATTTAAATGCCATCACATTTGGCAGCCATGCAGTTGGAGGGCAAACTTCTGTCAGGTAGGAGGAAGACATTTAGAGTGATATGGATCAGGTCAAAACCAGCAGGTTAATTTCCATCTGTCAGTGATAGACGGCCTTTGGGATAAAGGCTTATTTCCTTGGATATCTGAGCACATCACAGATATTTCCACAGTGTGCTGGTTTAGAGTCAAGGTCTTGTGAAATTAGTATCACTTTTGGTTTGTTTTTTTTTTTCCTGTGTCTCACAGTGTCTCTTCCAGTGGTGATCTCAAATGGTTTCTGTCTTGTTCCTTACAGAAGCACAAAAAAGTGACGTTGTGGGTTTTTTGGAGTTTTTTATTTTGCTTTGTTTTCTTTGTGGTGAAGTGTTTGTTTTGCTGACGCTGCTGTTGCACTGTTGCACAGTGCTTTTGGTGCCTTAGCCTTTGTAATGCTACGGGACTTCCCTTTGCAATTCTGTAGCCTGCCTTTTTACTTCGCAGTCTTTCATCTGCACACCCAGAGGATTCCTGGCAGTGCTTTTAACCTGATGTCCCAGCTGCCGTCTTCCCTTGGCATTGCTGCTCTGAACCTTTGCTGCCTCTTGTCTCTTGTGGGTAGTGATTGCCACTGATGTTTAAATCATCCTGCTCTTCCCCTGCCTCTTTACCTTTTTTTCTTTCTAACTTCTAGTTCATAACTGCACACTAAAAAGCCTTTGCCTTATAGCTTTTAGTCTACAACTTCATATTAGAAAATACAGAGCCTAGGAGGTAGGAAATGGGTAATAGTCATATCACTTTCCAGTAATATTATCTAATAGTTAGATGCCTACCTACCTATGTACCTAGAAGTTAGATAATATTTAATAATACTAATATCAGCACTAATAGTGTCATAAGCAGAAACTACCAGTCGGGGTGTTGTGTTGATCTCAATGAGAACTGTATTGTACTAGGAAGGAATGAATAAAGGTTCATTTTCATCATCTTCCTCATCCTCTCCACATCCCGTACTGGAGAGAAGGATGCTCGTCAGGGGATTCTGCTGCTCGCCACTAGCCAACTGGCCACTGGATGGAAGTCTTTATTTTTCCTTACGTTCTCTTTTCTGCTCACTGTTTGGGTTTTTTTTTTAATCCCTGAGGTAACTGTGCAGTTGCTGTATGCACTCTCCTAATCTACCATTTCAGCTTCCCCTGTGCAACAGCTGATAAGTCTGTGGATAGTGGGAGTTCATATGCACAAGTTAATTCTTGTTTAGTCAGAGTTTGCTGTTCTTACAAAATCATCATATCGAATTGTAGAAAGAGGCATTTCTAATGTTTTCTACTTGGAATATCATTAAAATGATGTTTTGACAATGCTAAATGAACTCTTACTGGTCTCTTCTTGGCTGCAGAACCTCTGCTGACAAACTTTTGTCTTTGGCCAGGCTTCTGCTGTGAGTTAAAAGCAGTGGAATAAAGCACCCTGCATTATTTTTTTTCTTTCACCCTTCAAGTGAAAAAAATCCCTCTTTTTCATTTTTAAGCTTGAATTTTTTGTAAATCATTGGTTTTCTTTTTTTGGTAACGAAGATTGACAAGAACCAACTTTTTCTAAAATGCATTTTACATACATGCCATTTTGGATGGGTACACACCTGAAAAAGTGGTGTGCAAAACAGCTGTAAAAGATACACTTGGTTTCATTTCTCATTTTAACCTTGAAAAAAGCTGAAGGGAAATTAGGTGAGGCCTCTGGCAGAAAGGCACTGTCAGTTTTCACAGTAGCATTTGAATGCTGGGTCACCCCCATCAGCCAGTTGGGAGGATGGCAGAAATGTCTGCCTGCTCCATTTTCAGCTCCAGTCATCCACAGCCACTGGTGTTAGCCCACGCTGGTGGTGATTTTGGTTTGAACACGGCGGGGCTGTGATCTCAGAGGGCAAAAGGCAGATCCCCAAAGGGACCTGCCTTCCCTTGGGACACTGCTGCAGCTGTAGCCACCAGGGATGAAGACCAAAAGGTTGTGACAAAGGGACACGGGGTTTAGAGGTCCATCAGTTCCGCAACCTGAATTTGCTTTTCCACTATTCGCCCTGCAAATGTGATGCTAAAAACTCATTCAGTTTTTAAGTCACTAACAAGAAAGTGTTCTGGCAGATCTAAGGGAAGGTGCTATTTCGCATTTATTGTGGGTGACTCTTAAGTTGGCTTCACCTTATCTTAATTTTTGTTTTTGCTTTACTACAAAGAAAGGTTTCTTACTGTCAAGAGATTGTATTTGTTGATTTAAGGAGAATCCTATGCTGGTTGTAATATCTTTTGTGACCTTAAATTAGCTGTTTAAATGAATTGTCAACTGTTAAAAGAATCCAGTAGTACAAGAACAGAGAATGAGTGTTTCTTCTGTTACAGTAATGGCTATTACTGTTACAAATTTATAGGTCTGGAATACAATAAGAGCCACAATGGATTGCTTAAAAATGTCATCCAAATAGCTGTTAATACATTAAAATATGAATATTTTATGCAGGTCATTAACCTTGATAGTTTACATTAAAATAATTTTGAAATGGCTTGATTTTGATTAGTTTCTAATAAAGCTTGAATCATCTAGAGTTAATCTTCCCTGTGTGACTGCCAGGTTGTTGATGTACTATGAGATTGATATTTTCTTTCATCACCCTTATACACTTTAGCTTTATATATTTAGTCATAGAATCAAGGAATAGTAGAGCTATAGGGGAACTCCAGAAGCATGTTTGGTTTTGTTACAATAGCTTGAGACCTGGCCAAAGGAAAGACTAACTGTGTCTGTGCTACTTTTTTTCTAGGGTTCTTTGTTTGTCCTGCTTTTTTAAAATATTCAGCATGGGCAAGTCTGTGATGTCCTGAAACAACATACCTTGGAGCTTGCCTATCCTGAGAGTGGGGAAGTTTTCCAAACGTCTAACATTTCTGCTGTGATATTAAATTGGTTTCTTTTTGTGTTGTGCAAAATAAATGAGGAAAACAGATTACTCCTTTTTTTTTTTTTTTTTGCATAGATTTGCATGTGTTTAAATACTGCAGTTAAGTTGCATTTGCTTTCCTCCCTGTCTTCTGCTCTTTAGTTTGAAATTGTTTCTCTCATAGGACAGCCTTTCTCACAGGGTCTAGAAGCCAGGCCAGTCCTACAAGACAGTCGTTTATTTTTTGGTATTTTAGGAACAGAGGACAGCGGGAATAACTTTTGCAGATACTGGAAGAAAGGAAAATATGTTGGATGGGAAATTTACAGTGCTGTATAGAAACCTCCTGTCTCCTAGACATCCAGGAAATGCTGTGGGTTGGTTTTATTCCTATGTTGTTGGTTTTCTTTATAGTGGGAATGTGTGGATTAAAAGAATAGGTTATCAACTGCCGTTTCCTAGTAAAGAGAACATGGAAAATTCAGAGCTATGAAGGAATTTTTAAACATATGGGGAGAGTTAGGGGTCTGGATAGCAAGAACACGACTGCAGTGTAAGGGATAGGCAGGTCCTGAATTAGAAGAAGAAAGAGAAATCTGGAGAAAGCTAGATTTGGAGACACTGCCAAAATGCGGGCTGATTGATGAAACAGCACCTGTCAGCACAGATAATCTGTTTTGTGACACCTTCTGTCTCTGGCTGTGTTTCTTTTTACAGGACTGAAATGTTTACAGTATGCAATTAGGTATGCAATGGAAAAATACACAATATATTTGTTTAGAAGGGGGAATAGTGAATATAGAAAAGCATAAAGTATAGAAATGTAAAAGGGTTTGGGATATAATGTGTTTGGTTAGCAAGATCCTCACATACCTCTTGATGAGACAGCAAATTATTATAAGTATTACCAGACAAATAACTTCAGAAAGAGGTAGGTATTTTGTTTTACACCAGAAGTTCCTAAATGCCTGACTGATTATATAACATGTCATATCATCTCAAAGAATAAGGATAAATCTATTTTTCTACCAAGATTTCAGTCTCACAGCAGAAAAGAAGAGAGGAAAAGTAAATTTTTTTAAGTATTTCCATGTTTTAGATCAATTTGTTCAAGATTGCTCAGACAGTCTGCACTGGAACTGAAAAATTCAGTCCAGGGCTTTTGGATCCCAAAACAGTGACTTAATTATACTTAAATTTTAGCCTTTTAGAAGATTTTGTCCTTCCGCAATATCTGTCAAAGGGTTAAGAAAAAGCTACATTTTATCAGCAAGGTCCCCAAAAGCAAGGTCTGTAGGCTGCATTTCACAGTAGTCATTTCTCTTAACTTGGTTCAGCTGAGGAAATTATTTTTAATGCATGTCTTTTATTTTCCTCCTGCATATTGGCAGGATCCTCTCCTTCACCCCCAGCATTGTCTTTACAGGACTTCACATTATGGTTGCCCTTTCTTCCACCATTTTGACTCCACGTTCAGTGAAGGACAGTGTACCTAACTGACACTAGGTGGTATTGGAGTTCTTTTATTCTCACGAGTGCTTTGAAACATATTGCTATCACCACATTTAATTCATGTATATCCAATTTAAGAATTGCCATATAACCTAGTCTTATTTATCATCTTTCTGTGAAGAAGACAGTTTACTCAGTCTAATGTAGTTTGCAAACTGTTTCACCACTCAGCAGCCTTGAACTCTCAACAGATTTATGACCCTGACAGTTATTTTAGCCGTATGAGCATTGTTAGGATAACAATGAAGATAAAGAAGGAAAGGATGGAAGATTACAGGGCAGGAATGCAACACTTGAAGGTGGCTGTACTTTTACGTTAATAAAGAGGGAGAGCTACTGAAGCATAAAAGAATAGTTCAAAAGTTGTTGCTGCTTGATAGGTGTATTCTCTCTATGTTTTCTACAGGTGGCTTCAGAAACACTTCCCCTGATTGTTGTCTGATGGATAAAATACAGGACCAGGCAGGAAAATCATAGGCTAAACATTCAGAGAGGTGCGTTGATTTGTTCTTGGATTTGTTTTCCCAGATGTGTGGTAAAATGAGATTTTTGCAAGTCTGCCTGATGTTTGATTTCAATGAAGAAGCGGGTGATCACGACTTACATTAAGAATTGAACAATGTGGGCAAGTTCAGTAGGCTATCATGGCAAAACTTCAACATGACTGACATTCTCATTGTGCTTGAGAGTGGTAGGTGGGTGGCATCCTGAAACAATTGTTCTTTGTGCTGCTAATATGATGCTTTCTAATTGATACATCACTTCTTTCTCCTAAAAGCAATCCAACAAATAAATACAACATTTATAAAACCCTATTCAGAAGTAACTTATTTTGGAGAACTCTTATTTTGGAGAACTCTTATTTCCTCCATATAGTTGCATAAAAATAACATATTCCATCTTTACAAGTCTTCCTTCTTCAAACATCCAAAATCTCTGAAAACCAGTAGAAAAAAAAAATGTAAGAAGGGCTTTTAAGTTACAGGTTCATTTTCACATTTATAAAAACCTGAGGGAGAATACAAAGAAAGAAAAGATGTTTTATATTTCTGATCAGCATTCCTAAAGCCTGAGACATTCCCCATTACTATCTCAGTGATTATATTTTTTTTTTGTTTAAACTTTCTTTCATTGATTTGTGGTACAGAACATTCATTTACAGTACAGAGTGTGGTGGTGAAACTAGGGAAGTAATACTAAAGTGACTAGCTTTCGGTTTAGAAGCACAGTGAAAGAATGTCTGAAATTTGTTAAACATGCATTGCTGGCTAAGTCACCCCCTCTGTTATCACACCGTTATGTCAATGAACTTATGTCAGTATTTGCTAGATGTAAATTGTCATGCCTGTCATGGACAGACAACTTTCATGGACATAAATCTGTCATGCTTGCAGAGATACATAAGGAATATTTTCTTTTTTTTCTTTTTAACTTTCTCCAATCCAAAGTGAGTGGCAATTCAAGTAAATCTCTTTCATTCTTTGCCTTTTAGAAAAAATTCTAAATCCTATCATGAATGAAGGAGACACTGGTCTCTTGCTGATGTTCTTGGGAATAATCCCTTTCCTAAAAAACGTTTGATAACCAAGACATTTTGCTAAGGTGTGAGACAAAACTTCAGCGAACAAAGTGACCATGGACACATGAGGGTATGTGCACAGCTGGAGCAAAAGCATGTCATCTCCACTACCGCCAAAGCTATTTGTGTATCTCCTCTTCTCACTGGTTTTAAGGCTTTTTTTTCCCCTTTTTTCTTTCTTTCCCCAACTTACCCTGGCCTCCCTGCTTTGCAGTATGCATCCCCTTTCACTGAACTTTTTCACTCTCTCTGGCTTCTTTGTGCAGTCCCTGTTGTCACTTGGAAAATCTCTAATTTCTCTCTGTGAAGACCTTGGCATGTGACTATTTCTTCCATCCTGGTTCTGGTAACATCAGTTATTCTGTAAGGAAAATCAGATTGGTTTACTTCTCTGCATTTGGCCTGAGAGTTTCTTGAAATAAGGATTTTCTTTTCTTGTCTCTCCATAAAAATGCCTACATCTTCTTTCAGTATGACAAATACAGAATAACGATAATAATACAGAATTCTGCTGCAGTCCATTGTGAAACTGCATTTGATTTGTAGACTGAAACTTGCCCTTTTTTCAGAGAAAATGGTTAAGCTAGTCCTATTGTAGCACTTGTTACCTCCATATCCTCGTTATTCACAGCCATTTTCAAAAAGTGAGTTATTACATTTCCAAAAAACGAAATAGCCATGTGTATCTTGGTGGGACTGTGACTGGTTACAGCAGCAGACTAGAGGACTGGGGATGTCTGCGGCTTGTTCTGAACATCAGATATGGATCTTTTTCTAGTGAACTATAAAAGCAGGGCACCCAGCCAATGTATTTGGTGGAAACCCTAGTCAGTCTCTCTAATAAGCCATGGAGAAGTGGCTTGATAAATCAGAAGAGAGGATTTTGAGGGGTGGGAGAGGTGTCAGCTTTCAGGTGCCTTGTTATATTTGCATTAGCTATTTTTGCACTGTATGTAGTACAAGATAAATTCATTTAAATGTAGGTAAGCAGTGCTGGGGCATTGGAAGTAAATGGATATAAATGAATCAGAGTGAATAGCAGATTTAGCGAGTACTGCAAGATATATCAGGGATTATATGAATTCCCCTCAAGCTTCTTGTAAATCATCCTTCCTTTAATTTGAAGGCCTGTTAAGATGACCTAAATATTTTCCAGCCATTCGAGTTTCTCTTCTGTTTCATTCATGGACTTTCTAAGAGTTCATTATTCTGGGGGTATGAAAGCTTTTTCTCAAAGAATTATCTAGCCCATGCCTTTTTTTCCTCCTGATTTTGTTCTCTTAGAATAAAATTGTTGAATAAAGAGAAAAGAGCCTCAACAATTCATAATTTTGCACATTCTTCTCTGCAAAGAAGAAAATATCAACAATGCGTTTGATAACTTTCAGTGAAAATTAAAAGATCTTCTCATCTCAAATTGTATTTTGTATTATATACAAAACGCAGAAGTAAAGGATGAGTGACTGCTCCTTGTTTGTGCCCTTATATGCTAGTTTCTTTTTTTCCCCCTTCAGATGAAAGTCATGAAACATGTTCTAGTACTAGTACAAGTACTATTCATAGTCCAAATTTGTTGCAAAGGATTTTCTTTATTCCAAGAGGGTGAAGCAAGGAGATGTAAATACAAGTTGCAAGAAGCAGAGAAGACTGAAACTAGAAGGCAGGATTCAGACATTTTACAGATCAAGTGTCTACAGGTGATTACTGAAGTAAAGGGGCTTCTGATACTGATTTGTGTGATTTCCACAGTCCCTTGCTATCTAGTTACTTTTCTGTCTTACATATTTAGGATGCTAGGAGGCCTCTGTGACCAAACAGTTTAAAAAATGCAGTCTGCCAGCAGTGACCTTTCAGATATGTACCACCTTGAAGTTTCATTTATTACACCTTTTCACCCTTTAATTTGTTATGCATGAAAGGCTTTATTTTACATGGACAACAAGATTTATTATTTAACTCTCTGAGAGTTGTCTCTAATGCTATAATCAAACAAGCCAACATTGTGGCCCAGGTGGCCAAAAAGGCCAAAAGCGTCCTGGCTTGTATCGGGAATAGTGTGGGCAGCAGGACTAAGGAAGTGTTTGTCCCCCTGTACTTGGCACTGGTGAGGCTGCACCTCGAATACTGTGTTCAGTTTTGGGCCCATCAATAAAGGAAAGACATTGAGGTGCTGGAGCGTGTCCAAAGAAGGGCAACAAAGCTGGTGAGGGTTCCTGAGCACAAGTCTTATGTGGAGCAGCTGAGGGAACTGGGGTTGTTTAGCCTGGAGAAAAGGAGGCTGAGGGGAGACCTTATCGCTCTCTACAACTACCTGAAAGAACGTTGTAGTGAGATGGGGATTGGGCTCTTCTCCCAAGTAATCAAATTGCACTAGGGGAGGTTTAGATTGGATATTAGGAAAAATTTCTTCACTGAAAGTGTTGTCAAGCGTTGGAACAGGCTGCCCAGGGAAGTGGTTGAATCACTATCCCTGGAAGTATTTAAAAGATGGGTAGATGTGGCACTTAGGGACATCATTTCGTGGTAGACTTGGCAGCACTATGTTAACGGTGGGACTTGATGATCTTAAACGTCTTTGCCAACCTAAGTGATTCTGTGATTGTATGATTCTAAAGCATTTACAAAGGAAAAATCTTGGCAGACCTCAGAACCTAGGCATACTCACGGCTGTAAACGTGCCTTCAGAAAAGCCCTCAGCACAAGTTATTTTCCAATCTGAATGAGGGAGACAAATTTGGATCCCCACACTGATACTTAGGCGTTGGGGGTTTTTCACCTTCGATAATAGACGAATACTCATTTTGAATCGAGCTATCTTTCTGAGTGTATTACTGGTTGCCTATATAACTTACCAAGAAGGGGTTTTCTCTTTCTCTGTGGACCACATACTGTTTTTTTCCTTTCTCGTGGTCATGTCATTCTAACACATAACAATATGTATTTCTCTAGGTTACCATTTTCTCTTGTAAAAAACATCTGTGCTATGTCCTACTGTACATTTAAAATCCTGTTATGTTTCAGTAGCACTAAGCAAAAAAATGCTAACTCAAAGCTGCCTTGGATCCTGCAAGGATTCTGGCTGTTACCATTGGAATATAAAATAATAAGGCATTTTCTCCTTAAATTATTTTTTCTCAGAAAGAAGCAATGTCAGAAATGGAGAATTTGAAACTTTAAATAGACATTAGAGAATAGGATTTACTTCTGTGTCTTTTCTCAGGTGGCTAAGTTCTTACAAAAGTTGAAATATTTATTTAATGGAAACATCTTAAGCATTTAATTCCTATCCTGTGTCTGTACTTCGTCCTGACCAAAGTACATTGAATGAATGAAAAATGGAAGTGTGTGTGCTTTGAATGTTGTTATTACAATCTAAGACTATGAGTAAGTTTTGTTTAGCAACAATACATTCTTTAGCCTTTTTTTTTTCTTCCTTTTGTTTTGTAAATAGGAGTAAAATCTTGCAGCTTTAGACCTTTTTCATGTTGGTGCCTTTTAACATCAGACTCCATCAAATGCAGTATGAATATATTATTTTTCTGTTCGGGGCCTGCAAGCGCACGTGCTTTGAAGAATGTCTGTACAACCCAAGCATAGGAAACATTGCCTGAGGTAGCACTTTCCAGTGTGCATTTCCTGGAGCTTGAAAAATCCATCATGGGATTTTTGTTTGGTATTAACTCATTTTGCCAGAAATATACAATATGTAGGTGTCTGTGGAGTGCCTAAAAATATAAAAAAGTCATATCTTTCTGGAGTCTGGAAACCTTTTTGTCATCCTCAATTCTTAGCAATTCAGTTTTAGGTGGGATCTTCATTCACTGGAAATTATGTGTTTGCAGTAAGAAAAGCATGACATTTACACTTGTAGATAGTTTTCTGTTATTTATTATAGTGCTGTGAAAAGGATGTTGGGAACCCCTCTGTTTGATCTCCTTTTCTGTCCAGAAACCCAAGTGCTGTTTTTCCCAATCTACATACTCAACATGCAGAAGCACAATGCATGATCAGACTCCTAATGGCTGTTTCTGTCTCATGTCTGTTTTATTAATTGGAGCATCCAAGATATGCCACTTCTGTTTAGTCCAAGTGTTATCAAAATTTACAACCCGCCTGTCCTGGCTGCAGCTAGCAAGCAGCAGTCTCTTGCTGGAGAAATCAGAAGTTCAGTTCCAGACATTCCTCTTCGCCTCCTCTCCCATTTACCTACTGCATATTCATGCTCAGTTTAAACTACTTTTTTTCATGGCTGACATGGTGCCCCTTGCTTTTGCATTTGGACTATTTAGATGTGGTTTTTGTAATGACACAGTCACTTGGTTAACAAACTACAGGTATCACTCAGACATGGACATACTGTGTTAAGATTGGATTATTAATTTTGGTCCAGATGGAAGAATGCAGAGGTAATTTGCATTTATTTTATGGGGTAACAATTGACATATTAATCTTATAGTCTAATTTATTATTTCTTAATTTATTAGTAATTTGCTGTAATTTATTACATGGTACTTCAGGCCTGTAGAGTTAAGGGTTTTACCTCGTAAGCTCAACAATTGTATGTGGCTTTTTGGTCTGGGTAGTGCTTTTGGTTGAGCTTCAGTCTGTCATTCTCCACCCCTTGGATTGTGTTGACCTGATATATATAATGGGGTCAGTGAAGTTAATATGATGCCAGTTGAGCAGCATATCAAACCTCCTCTGAGTGCAGCAATTGGTCCTGCAGACAGCCATCTCCCAACTCATTCACAGCAACCAGATGAGGCTGTGTGGTACACCACAGGTAACCGTATAGAAATCCACATAGTATAAACCACATTACAATTGGATGTATTCTCAGAAGTAGTGGCCCTTGCAGCCTTGAGGGCACCGACTTGAGGAAAACACTTTCTTTTTAGATGTACAGTGGGTTCATGACTGAGCAAAATTTGTCTGTTCATAACCTTGGTCACTAGTAAACCTTCTTTGATGGCTTACCTACTTATTCATTTGTTGACTCTTGTACAAATCTCTTCTTATTTATACTGATGACATGGTGAGGAGAGCAGCAGACAGATTGAAGGCTTTGTGATTAAACCCTGATCTCATAGGTGGGTTTGTGCAAGTTGGTTGGGAAATCTTTCCGAGCATTGTGCTGCATCCTTTGTAAATATATCAAGTGATACTCACAAATATATATGCACACACACATACATAAAGTACATAGATCAGTGTCTGCAGGACTGGAACAGGATACTTAGTTTCCTGTTACCTATTGAAGACAAGAGTAACTGAAGGTTGTTATTAATTGCTAGAACATTTCCCTTTGTAGCAGCTCCCATTGTACTCGGTAACAAATCTTTCTCCATTTCTCCAACTGTCGGTTCGCTTTCTTCTATATAGCAAACATACAAACTTTAGCTTACATCAGCAGCTGTTATATTTATACACAGATGTTATCATCTTAATCTCTTTCTTTCTTTTCCTTTAAAAGGAATATGCTAAGGTATTATTTAGGATGGTCCATTACATAAGGTTAACTTTCGAAAATACTATAATACAGCTGTTAAGCTTAGTTATCAGACAGGTGTGAGTATCCTCTGATACTTGTCTCTGCCCTTTTTTCTTCCATGTTACTTCAACTCTGGTTCAATTATTATGTTTTGGTATTCACTATCCTCCCTCAAACCTTCATATTTGCGTGCTTAACCAGTAGTTAAGCTCAACTTTCAACTGTTTATGTACAGATAGCACTGCCTTGTTTTCCCCTCTGTTAAAAACATTCTACATTCTTGATACCCCCTCCCATATTACACACCTGTTAAAAACAACATGACTGAAACCAACAATTTTATCACTAGATCTGGCTGTTTCTTTTCAAGATGCTGGTCTTCAAAGGAACATCCTGTAAAATAAGGCAAAAAGACCAACCAAAGCACTTAGGTTGTTACAGTTTGGCTTAACTGTGGCTGCTGATACCATTTCCTTTTAGATTAATCAAGGTTACATCCTTCTATTACTTAAGTTCAAACTGTTTCTCTACATTAATTTTTCTTTATGACTAGCTAATATTACACAAAAGCTTTTATTTTCTGAACTACACTGTGATTTAGTCCTTTCTTTGGTGTTACAACAAAAAAACCCTGGCACCTGAGTTCTAGGATAGATGTAATGCATTCATAGTGGTGCATAAATAGAAAGCAATACTAAATTATCCTTCATCATATTGAAAATAACATCTCCAAACACTGCTATGAATTTTTGTGCAGCCACACAAAGAGGATGTTGTATATATGCAGTGTGTATTCAGACATGTACCTTAGAGCTAATTGCATCTCAAATGCATCATTACGTAGAGTGCACAATCTTCAATTGCAAAACCAGAGTCACGCTTAGCACAGAAGCCAACTCAAGTCAGCTGTCTGCATGGCTTGTTGTTCTGTGAGAAACTGATTTTCTCATTTCCCGTGGTTGTGGTAATTCTAGTAAACCCACATGAAAACATTAAATAATTTTGGAAAAAAGAGCACCTAGTTTCCAAACAAACCCAAAATAATACCCAAAAAGGGTGTATAATTTGTATAGGGTGTATAATGCTGTGTTTTATCCATTCCGTGTACCACCACCCTCAGTTCAACATCCCAGGTTGCAAACTGGTGCTAATGGGAATTACGTTGTCTGTAACACCAGGAAGAAGAGTGCTCCTGAAAGAGCTTGAATTCAGAGTCTAATGGGAGTATAGTTTTTGCCTCACCTGGTACTTACAGTTCTTCCAAAGTTGAGCAAGGGCAGAACATCCTCCCCATCGTGTTGGGTCAGGTACTGCTGGGCTTCAGGACCTCAGTGCCACAGGACTGGCTTGCTTTGTTTTTCAAAGTTTAATCCCAAACTTTCTTTGGTGAGTAATTTTCATGTTTGAAGGAGTTCTTCAGCTAAAAGACAAACAATATGCCAGCAAAATAAAACAAAATAAACCAAAAAAACCACAAAACCAAAAAAGAACCACCACCACCCCCCAAAAAACCAAACCAACTCCCCCCCCCAAAAAAACCCCCAAAACCCAGCCCTTGCTCATTGCAGGGGATATTGGACGAGATGACCTTTAAAGGTACCTTCCAATCCAAATTATTCTCTGATTCTATGAATTTTTCCTGTGAAGGAAAAAGAAAGAAAATAAAAATATCTGCTAAAATATGTCAGCCAAATCTTAGCATGTACTAAGACTGGAGTATATTTGTAGAATATGTATCTAGAATATTCTATGTAGAGTTTATGTATATTCTATGTTGTTACTTGAATGGTGAATTGAATGCCCTATTGATAAAATGATGTTACAGCAATCAGAATGTACAGACATTCTGAGAACAAAAAACCCTGGCATAATTGATGCTTCCTGCTCATATCTTTTTAAAATCATACTAGATAACAAGGGTTAGGCATGAAAGCAAGCAAGTCAGTTTAGCACTTTTCATAGTCTGGATTTGTAAAAAAGGAACATCAATTAAAGCAAGTGTTCCTTTTTAAAATTTGGAAGGAAAATGCTATTTAACTTGTCTATATAATGCAAAAAGATATCCCTGAAAATGATCCTTTAAAAGGATTTATTTTAAGATGTGTGGACGTTCAAGTAGGTAAGAATATAAATAATTACATAATCACAAACCAAGGTTGAAAGAATAATCCAAGAGGAAGCAGTTAGTGACCTGCTACACCAACTGGACAGCCACAAGTCTATGGGGCCAGATGGGATGCACCCGAGAGTGCTGAGGGAGCTGGAGGAGGAGCTTGCCAAGCCACTCTCCATCATTTATCAGCGGTCTTGGTCAACAGGGGAGGTTCCAGATGACTGGAGGCTTGCCAATGTGACACCCACCTA